>JAPZDY010000023.1:18946285-18963414 GCA_029783645.1 Ctenochaetus hawaiiensis
GCTGACATTTTGCCCCAACTTGTCTTCCCAGGTGGGAAATTTTGGAGTGTAGTCCACTGTGGGAGAGGCGATATATGTCTGCCCGTCTGATAAACAAGACTATAGACTAAGCTTAATGAGCATAGACCAGAGGCTATTTAATGATTTCTCCCAAATCAGCGTTGTGGGGGTTGCTGAGATAATTGCACTGGGCTTAGCTGCAGACTAAGGAAAAGGGAACAAACAATGACACAAAAATATGTCAATTTCTAGAGCAGGCGGAGCAACCCTCAAATTAAAATGGTAAGTCTTGAGAAATGCATGCAATTAAATCCAACAGTTATAATAAATAAAGCCAAACAAGCCAAACGAAAAAAGGGAGAAGATACAGTATTGAGCAAGATGGGCGAAAAGCTGGTGCAACAGCTGAGATGCATTACTTGTTCTTGCCATTCTGAATCATTCATCATATATCAGGAGAGGCATCCAAATTCATGCACTAAGAGGAGGAGGAGGAGGGGAGGTTGTACACCAGTGCTAACCTTGAAGAAGCCATGAGCAGCGTTTCTCTGTCCTAGCCAGAATGAAGCATCCTCGGGTATGTCCATGTAAGGGGCTTCCACCACCCGCTCATAGATCCTGCAAAACAAATAGACTGTTCATTAGAACCCCTGCTGGTTCAGTGGAGGATTTTCACTCACTTTTTTTTATTTTTTAACCGCATTTAACTATTTAAAATAACAGTTTCCCCCTGTGCTGTAGGTCTTGCCCTGTTAAATCTTTCTGTTAAGATGGCTATGGATAGCCACATGCTTTCTGTGATGCACATGGTGTCGCCGTCTGTTTCTTTTTTTGAGCCAAGGAGGATCTTCGCACACAAACAGCGACACCCTCTTCATATGACAGATGCAACTTGAGGTGCATTTGACCTGCACTGGACCTTTTCATATGAGATAGCTAACTGAGGTTAAGGACACTTCCATCTGCACCGCAGATTCATACCGCTAACTTGCTACCACTGAAATACGCTCAATTAGGTTGAGTAATTACCAAATACGTCTCAATTTTCTCTTGGCCTTTCAGTCTTTACGTATGATCTATCTTTACTTCTTTTCTCTCTCTCTCTCTCCTATCTCTTTTCTTTTAGGAAATTTGATGAGTTGAGGCAATGATGATTTACTTTCATATCATTTATTATTCTTTCATCTGGGCAGCCTCAGACTCAAATAGAAGCCTGATAAACTGAAGGAAAAATGAGAGTGAGGGATGGATGGTTATTATGGTAGATCGCTTATTCAGTTTTGGCCTGCATCACTGTTTCAGCCACCATTCTTGTACTTTGTGGTAGTTTTAAAGTCAGAGGTATGCAACTTTGAATTGGTGCTTTCACCTTTGCATTCTTTGTGTGTTTTGTATGAATGAGTCTAAAACATCTTGAGCGAATTCTAAGCACAGTTTTTTTCCCACTAAAATGATAGCATAGAAGTGTTGCATTAAAGTGTCCATGGACTCTAAAGCGGCATGACGTTTTACACCACTTACAAGATTCTTTGAGCAAGGACACTGTCATGAAAGGAAATCAGATATTTAAACTTTGAGGGGAAAAAAAGAAAATAGAAATGCTATGTGGCAGCTGAGGATGAACTTTTGGAGTCTGGATGCAGCAAACCAATTTTTCTCTGCCGATAACAATTCCAATACTTCACCTCAGGTCGCTGGTAACGCTGGTTGAGTACACGATCTGATACCAGTGCACTATTTTTCCCTATTTAAAAATCTGAATAATTCAATGTGTGAAACTCATTGAAATGATTATTATGTATGGGGAAGAAACTCAATAAATGTACCTGGTGGAAACACTGCATTTTATAATGATATTGACAAAAAAAATGAATTTTAATGTTCTGTTTGATACCTGATACACTCAATAAGTTCAGCATCAGGGCTGATATCAGTTTGTTGTATGGGATTATATCTGCACATCTGCAGTTCCAGTTTAAACTATTTATAAAACTTTCTGGCTTCTTTTGTTAACAAACAGTATATTGTGTTGATTTTGTATTATATTGTCACATACGTCCCCAGCATGTTACCTGTTGCAGTCCACATGTAGTATAACATGGGAGGCACTGACGGCCACAGAGACCTTGTGCCACTGGTCATCAGCCAGGCTGTAAGGGAACACCTCGGTGTGTGCCTGCTGGCCCTTGGTACGGTAGTGAAGACGCACCTCACTGCGCTGGCCACTGCTCTCCAGCTCCAGGAACCTGCAGAATACAAGTACCAGCAACGTGGTTTCTCTGATAATTTGCATGTACTGCATTGTGAAGTGCATCTTGTTGCGTTAGAGTCTCATAACTGGAGCCAAATCTGAAAAACCTGCACATATCACCAAAGTGTCTAAAATCTGAGTTCCTATAAGTACAGTGCTCTGAGATAAATTCGTCACTTATTTCCAAGCAGTGCACTGACATCTCCCAAGATGAGCAACACCATTTAGACTTCAGTCACATCACCAGTCAAACATAATTGTGCTATATGGCAGTTAAATGCAATATCAGCAACACACAATAATAGCTCACACGAGAAGGTTCGACTCTATACATTGGCGTATTTGTATTCTCACAGAATCTCCCTCTCCACACCACTGAGATTCACCAAGCATAGTGACACTAATGGAAAGAGCTGCCAATAGACACTCATCACCTCTGCCTTTAAAGACAGGCTTATTTAAACTGGAGTCATTTGCTGGAAACATTATTCAAAAGAAAAAAATAGACACTAATGCAAGTGTAGCAATGGAACTGATTTATCTGCAAACCAAATCTAATAGATTTACTCTCCCCCAGCCATGCATGCACATTCATCCCAGCTCCATAAATGCACTAGCTAACACTTCTGACACTAAATTAGTCTTTGCCATGTCTCCAAATGAAACCATGCAGTGCTGCTTTGTTGCATATGAATGGCTGGGAAAGCTAATCAGCAGCAGGGAAAGTCATTAACATCCTCGTGAGCTCTCTTCCCAGGACTGACTTTAATGTACAAACTGTTCAATCAACGCATTATGTGGATTCAGATTGCTGTTCTGATCATCCAACGGCTCAGCTACCACAAACTAATGGAAAACATTAGCATGCTAACTGCAGATACTGTCTCATCAGTTTTCAATCCACGACTACAGACTCAACGTTTGGATCGCTGATGGACTGTGAATAATACGTTGGCATACAGGGTGCTTTGCTTTGTTTACTCGACTAGTATCTAAGACCTCCAAATGCTAATCAAACACAATTATTCAGGTTTCAGTCAACATATTACAGACTGCTGATGTGACAAAACAGAAACCGGTTCTAAATTCAGAAAACAACTCTAATTTTGGTCTATCAATGGGGCTTTATAACCGGCTTTACTGCTCTTTATGTGACATTATTAGGATCTAGTTCTCTAGATCTAGAAAATCCTTCTTAAAATATATTTTCACATTGTAAACAGAGTGATTTGAAGGTTGTATTCAATGCATCTATGCACTATTCTTATATATCTGCAGGAATATCCAACTACAAGGGTTTTACTTTGAATAAATGGCATGGGTTACTCCTTTTCTTTTGAAAAAACATATACTAAAACATATTATAATGTGAAATGCGAGGTTGTCATACCTGTGCTCAGAATGATGAATGGACAGGATGACTCCAGAGTTGAGGTGATCTTGTTTGAGGGTCACCAGCACAGTAAACTCATTCTTGCCTCTCAGCTTCTGGACCATTTTCTCTGAGACTTCAACAGGAGCCATCACTTCCCTGGAGGACCCTGGCACGAGGACAGAAAAATATCAGATATTATTCAAATGGCTAAATGGTAAATGGCTGCGTTTTTATGGTGCTTTTATCCAGAGTGCTTTACAATCTGCCTCTCATTTATTCACATCCACACCAATAGCAGCGAGCTACAATACAAGTGCAGCCCTGGTCATCAGAAGCAATTTTGGGTTCAGAGTCTTGTCAAAGGACACCATGACATGTGAACAGGAGCAACCGACCCTGTGATTAGTAGACATCGCTCTCTAACCCCTGAGCCACAAATCTGTTTTTATTAATATAGCTTATATTTACACAATTTAGAACCAGATGCTCTTACAAATTATATTTTCTCAGGAGCTCAGAGCGCCAATGAAGTGGTGGTCTTTATATGACCAGCAAAAGAATCAGGGTCTGCAGCCCCCCAGTGAACTCAGTAATACCTGGACTGAACCAAACTGATCTTTGTCACAATCTGTTGATAATGTTTGCACATTTTTAAAATATTTTTTAGATTAAAAACACTAATGAGAAAATAGCAACTAGGATACCATTTATGAGAACCTTAAAGGTGATGTTAAAATGCTCTGTAATGCATAAAATGTTATGGGCATAAGCGGAAAAAAAAGAAAAAAGCGGAAGAAAAGCGGAAGTAAAGGTAAATGGAAATGTGGTATCGACATATGAGAGATACAAAATATTAAACAGAAAAATGTGCTGTGCAGAACATAAGAACATTCGATTGGGATTTCACAGGCAAAATGCTGTAAATATTTGATGTGTTCACATAAACTCTTGAGGAATTTGAATTCATAAATGAAAAATCAACACTAAATTGACTAAACACACAGTGTAAGCATTGCTCTGGTGAATATTTAATACATAGACATATTTTACAGGTTTCAAATCTGTACTCCCACTTCATGTCTTTGTCCATTGAGGATTCTATTATGATTCAGTTTTGTTGTTTGACCATTTTGATCTCAAACCTGTTTTGATAAAGACAGCTGAAGCATCAAGATTTCTTAAAATAATGATTATGATGTTAGTCAAATGAAGTCATTATGCAGTTAAAGGCTTTATTGGTTTAAGTCATGTGATTCATCTCAAATAAAACCAGACATCATCCACTAAATGCCACCAAATATCATGCTAAACATATGTTAGCTTGTGTCAGTTTTCCTAAAAATTGGATCACTGGACTAACCATTTTCTCCTTGGCTTGGTCAGGACTAGATATATGAAGCCAAGGATTTTTGGGAGGAGAAGAGAAAGGCTAATGGTGCTGGTGTGGATGAGAGGGCATTTTCTGTGTAGTTAGCTCGTAAGCTCCTGTTCCCCTACCAGTGTGCTCCCTCCCTGCTCTCCAACTCTACACAGACGTCTATGCTACTTTAATGGAAGCATCAATAAATGATGACGTTTCTCAGAAGCAATCACATCAAAGAGTTCACTTCCAGCTATGGGGTGCATGCAAGATGCCCTGGCACTTTTAAGCGCTCCAGGAAGCTACCATGGCGGCTTTTCCTCAGTGTATTAACATTACTTCCAGCTGGTGGGAGTAGCCAATTAACACAATGCAATGTGAAACGGCAAGCAATGCCATGATGGAGGCTGGCATACACACTGGCATACACTCATCTGTTATCCAGGATATAGTGAGAGAATGCTAAAAAAGAGGAGCGTTGTTTTCATACTTTCACTTTCTTCAACTTTCTTCCCGTGCTAGCGTTAGCCTTTTCCTTATGTAGGCTTTCAGATCCATCAAGGACATATTTTGAGTCATTTCTGTCTAAACAAAACATGCTCACCGGATTCGTTGTTCACGAGAGGAGATACACGGGGAGCAGTTTCATACATTTTGCATTGCCAGTGGAGTATCATTCCAGTGTCATTGGCTGAGGTGAAACAGATGGTCCAGTGACTGCAACAGGAGTTCTGCCTAGCGATAATCTCATGCCATCAACAAATCCCACTTAAAAAAAAATAAATCCACATGGCCACTGTTGACAATAATCTCAGAAATTATTATTTTTAGAGGTTCTGAGTCATATTATTATTGAGTCTGAGGCTAAAATGGGAGCTTCAATTGCATCTCTACTAATAATTTTAATTTGTTTAAAAAAGAGCCTCTACGCGCATCGTCATCATCCATTTTTGAAGTAAAAATGACCTCAAGCAAAACAGAATTTAGAATGTCTATGACAATATGCGCAGGTCAGTCTATTGCCAAGCCATGTGTTAAAAACAGGGAGAACACTGACATCTTAATCATGACCAAAATGAGCGCAGTGGGAGCAGGTGTCAGGGTGGTGTCCATACGGAAAGAAGGCTGATGAAGGTGGGGGATGGTGAGAACTGAGGAGCCTCTTCCACTGTGTTGCTCCACAGCTTAGCTGCCATGGGCCTTTGATCTATGTGTGGATGACTCTCATCACCAGTCTTTATACTTTGAGGGGAATAGGGCTGCCTCAAATGGGACATTGGGGAATTCGAGGGTGGAGGCATCATTTAAATGAAGAGATGAGATTGGTCTGTGTAGAGCTGCCTGTATGAAAAGCGCGATGATCTCGACATTCCTGACAAGTGCTCGGGCGAAGATTAAGACAGCTACAGCAGAAATGTTTTTACATCCCCCAAAAAAAACTTACATGAAAGAGCAATGGATGAGTTTGTGCTGTGATAAGAGGGCCAACATTCCCTCCTGCCAAATCAATGTGGCCCTGCTGAGGGGGCCTTTGGTCGATTATCTGTTGGCAGGCGCCTGGACGGGGCAGCCACCTGCTCCTAACGACCACTCTGATGTGAGTTACTGACACAAAATAGCTCGAAAATGATGATCTAGCGCATTAAATTCCCAATCAGCACATTTCTCAGCACAATGGAACAGCTTTTCTCATCTATTCTAGTGTTTACAGGATATTAAGACTGGCTGATTGTGAGAAAACTGTGTTTCGGAGACACACAGAGTTTTATCAGCTGACTAGAGATCTCCAAAAGCCTCCGGCTCAATAGCATCCCGAGGAAGCACAGCTTTTGGGCCACAACCTAATCTTATCTCCTGGGTACATTGTGCTTTAATGGTTACACTCAGGCCACGATTTCCATCCCTCAGCTTCAATTCTAATGTTAGACCGTCTAAAGTGGCCTTATTTTGTCTGACCCCTAGTAACCACACAGCTGTAACAACCCACCTCCTCCTCCCCAACTCCCATCACTGCAGTCTCATGGAGGTACATTGGCAGCGCTGCACAAATCACTTGCTCACACATTCAGCATTTAGAACAGGTGCCCTGCAGCACAGCTTGAGAGTTCAGATACACCCGGCTTTGCCACAATCCTTTTCTCACACATTGTTTTCATTTCTACCTGTATATACAGAATAGAGAGTTTGTACTGGAAAGAGGTAAAGTTTCTCCTGTTTTCAGCAAAAAGAAGATGCTCTGAAGGACAGGCAAAGTATATTTTTTAAGCTCATTACATGTTTGGCTTCCAATTTAATAATTTTCTAGAGGAAACCGCAACTAAAAACAGCATTACTGGTGTTAGATAAGCGGACATTAGACACTTTTCGTATGTGAATAATGAGGACTTTCATTCTTTGGTCTGTAGTGGATTGCCAGAACAAGATAACACCTCCTACGTCTTCACAACAACTCTTCAGCAATTTTGCAAATAAGCCATCTCTTGACCAGTTAAGAGCGAGTGAGCCATGAGCTGCACCAAACAAATAAAGCCAAGACAGGCCAGAAAAAAAAACAGCCAGTAGAGGAAAGGAAACAATATCAGGATTAACCAAATAAAAAAATGTACTATTTTCTTATTGCATAATGTTTTATATTTGAAAAAAATGACAGAGCATATTTCAAACAACACATTTTATCTGCCGGACTGAGCACATAGAAGGATATGTGTGGGAGGGTTAGGCAAAAGAATATCTCTCCGGGGGGGATTAGAGTAATGATAAACTCTCCATCGGCAGCAAACTCCAAACCCTTCATTACTGTCAACACACACGCACATATGCGTCTGTGAAAAAAACATGGACAGATGCAAACAGGTGTAGACGTCAGCTCAGACAGACTCATGCAGACACTGCAAACACTTCAGCTAGTCTACAGCTTCAAACAAACACCGAGTCAATGCAAAGAGAGACAGACACAAAGATATGTGGAAACATGGGCTAACACAAAGATGAATGCATACATACACACACACACACACACTCACGCCCACACATGCATACACCGACCCCCAAAAGCTGGTTGTTACAGCTCCTGAATATTCCACCGCGCTCAGTCAATTTGCATTTGACGGACCATCTCCCCCCACTGTGTCTCCACTCTCCTGGAACAAATACTAAACTGAGCCAAGGGCACCTCCAGGACTGCTTTGGCCAGCAATTTCTCCCCAATTCTCAGATCACCTCCCCACTGACCGCCTGTCTGACATTCACACATACACAGAACTAATGACAGCCTTCCAACCACCCGACTGTATAACAGCCCTGGGGGGGGGGATAGAAATATCTCTCCCCCCATGGTCTTTGGCGTTCCTGTGAGGAACACAGGATCAGGCCCGCCTCAGAGAGCAGCAAGTAAGACCGACTCTGACCACAGGGAGTTGTGGATAATGTCACCCGACAGTTTGGAAAGGTTGGGTAACTTTTGGGGTATTGCAACAGAATACACAAAAAAACCACAGCACATATCAAAGAGAGTGGAATTCACTTAAATTTAAAAACCATCGTCATGTGGACTGCCTTATGCTGACTAAGCAAGACTCTCTCACTTGATTTAGGTAATTCAGTGGACATTTTGTTCAAAGCATTTTGAACAGGACGAAAATGTGCTGCCCATTAAAGATCCATCACAAGTTCACAAGGATAAAAATCTCAAGCCATTTTGTCTCTCAGTAAGTCAAAATTAAAGAAAAAAAGAAACCGAACAAACTTGCCACAATGAACAATTTCTGATCATTGACAAATTGACAAGAAAATTGGTGTTAGTTTCTTGAAATTAAACAAAATAGTGCAGATTGCAACACAACGCTGCCAAGAAAAATGCTTTTTAATTCTGGGAAACTCTTGAAACAATGAGCGTCTGCACTCATTAAAGTCCACCGATTAGGTTCACTTTTTTTTTCAAGTCTATCCTAATACAGCACTTATATGCCCATAAGTACAATGAAGCAGTTATGGCCCATACTGAATGCAAAGTGATCCCTTCTGAAAGTAATTTGGATGACAAAATCCACATTCCTCCTCCTCTCTACATTAGCTTAAACTAATGTGAGGCTTCTGCAGTCTGAGTTAGCCGAGTCATTTGGGTATTTTTACAAAGTAACACTCACTTTACAATTCCCACTTTGTGTTTCCATCCCTCTGCTGCGCCTCAGCATGGAAATGCTGTGTGACAGCACAAAGAGTGAATTTCATAATAAGAAGTCTGTAACTTTGGGACAGAAAAAAAAACTTAACTCATTTCTCTGACACACTGCAGAAGCCTCATATTAGCGTCAGCTAAAATTTGGAATGGATTTTTACATAGAGTGATGACTGCGGCTTTTGTTCCAGTCTCTCACATCAAAATCACTTAAAGGATCTTTCTGCAGCCAGTATGAACAGAAGAAACAACTACAGAAACCAGTAACTCTTTTTATGTAAAAATGACTGTGTCAGTATCCTTTAAGCTCTTCACCATCAGGGTATAAAGGCTTTTTGGAATTCATTTTATATAAACTTACTCATCATATGTACTCGTATGGCCCTGCCTGTTGTTTTGAATGATAAGGTCTAGCACACAGTAACCTTTGTAAGTGAGTGAAAGTTTTCTTAGCTAGGGTTTACAAACTTTAACTGAAGACTTTTTTACAAACTGGTGGCTATGATTTAAAACCATGGACTGCAGGTAGGGTCTAACACTGCGAATGCTTTGTGGGCAGAGTAAAATATTTAATATCTTAGAATATTTCAACCGTTGCTGCTATGATTCTGACCATTTTTTCAAAATTTTCTCTCTTGCAAGACAACCAATTTAATGGAGTCTCTTTTATGTATTTTTAGTAGTTTTAAGGCCCAGATTTAGGGTAAGTTGTTATGCTAAGCGAAAAAAAGGTTTCTCTCCATTAGATTATACTTTGCTTCTTTCGTTTAGTTTAGTTTTTACAATGTCTTTGCAGTGCACTGTGCAACATGAACTGCAACGATACAAAAGGCAAAAATAAACCAACAATGAGAAACGTTAGTGTCCATCAAATTACCTTTACAGCAAAAAGAGAGCATTGACGTTTAGCATGAATGTTGCACTAACTTCTTTTGTCAGTTTTAATTACCTCATTGATTTCTGCAGCCGTTCTCATTTTGATTTCTTGTGTGGGTTTAGCTACAATCCTCTGAACCTGCTCAATACGATTCAGCAGGAAGTTCAGAAGCAGAGTTCCTATAAAGACGCTTGAAGCTCTACAGTTCAAGGACTAAGCTGTCCTCCTAACCACTGCATTACATCCTTCTACTGCCAAGTACTTCGCTGTATCATAGTGTGTATGCACTGCCGCTGGTAAGTCTAGTCTGTACATTTAAAAAAACACAAATGTGAGTCCTATTCGTCTCTGGTACACGAACATTAATACAAGAAAACAAACTAACATTCACACATTGTCCCTCTGTCTTCATCCCTCCTTCACACACACAGTGTTGCTGTATTATAAATGAGTCTCTTCCATCCTGTTACACTTCAGTGTTGCTGCAGTCGGGGACATAATCACCACAACATACACAGAAACACCTCACTGGCAGTGTTCAAACAATCTGAGCGAGAACATGCTTCTGAGACAGACAGGATTCACATACACACACCGAGATACAATTACAGGGGAGTCTCGAGCTGCAGCTGAAAGGATGCTTCTAGCAATTGTGTTGTTTGCACTTCGAGGGAGTTGGGTCCACACGCTTGTAGCCAGAGAGGAAGCGAGTGTGGGTGTAATATGTGTTGGGGGAAGGGAGTGCTTCTGGGTGTGGCCCCTGTGCTTGTTTATATAGAGACAGACAGATATCAGGGTATCAAGATATTAAAAACTGTGGGGGGAAGTGCTAATGATGTGGTGATCCTGTGGCATGGCTGTGTATCACCTGGCACCAGGACATGAGAGGAGTGTAGCCTGGGGGGGGGTTTTCTCCTTCTCTATTATGACTGTCCCTGAGGTCCACCTCTGCTAATGCCATGCAATGTAGCGCTGACAGCTACCTTCAAAAGCATCAGCAGGGGTGCGCTAAACAGCAATCCCCACACTGCTCACTTCTCTCCTCTTTCTCAGACTCAGAAAAAGGAAGAAAAAAAAAAACATACTTTGGCAGACTGAGATTCAAAGAACAGCATGTGAGCACAAATGCTTACCCACACGTGTGCACATATATACACACATATTCTATACTGTGAATTACCCTGCTCCTTCTCTTTCGGCTCTCAGCAGCCACCCCTCCTCCTGCCTCCACCCAGCACCCAGAGATAACAGCCTTTCCCTTCGGGCAGGCAGGCAGGCAGCAGAGGGGACAGCCATGGATATGTTCTGCCTGCTATCTAATGAGCGTCGGAATGTCACCGTGGGCCTGTCTGCTGGTCCAAGCCAGCCAAGCATCCATACATGTGAAATCAGCACAGTCTATCAAATAGCTGGCAGATAGCCTCCCCGCCTCTATTTCTCTCTCTTTCTCCATTTATCTCTCTCATCCTCTTTAAACCTCACCTTCTATCTCTCTATCTTTCTAACTCTTTCCGCATCTCTACAGTACGTGCCTGTTTCCTGTCTATTTCTGAGCACAAACAAGCAAAGGCCCAGGTCTGCTTTGCCGGTACGCCTCTCCCTGCCTCCCCCTCGCCCATCATCACTGACTTAACATAGACATCCCAAATGAAGAATGGAGGCGCGCTCTGCCATAAATAACCTGCCAGCGCCTCTTCCGTCTCAGTAACTGAATGTATTTAGCAAAGGTAATGCAGAGAAATAACAGCATAATGACAGAGAGGTGCCAGTCGTGGAGGAGTCGTGTTTTTTCATTTACTGACAAAAGCTGTGGGAGCTTCTCTCTATAACTGTCTTTGTTTCTCCCCTTCTCTCTCTCTCTCTCTCTTTCCCAAACTCTTTATTGTAGTCTCTCTCCCTCCCTCTCGCTACCTGCCTAGGTAATGCACTTCTGAGTGTTGTCTACACAGAGGACATCAAATGGCCTGCCTTCACAGAGATGCTGGAGTTGCTGTTCCATGCAGAAGTGCTGCTGTCTCAGCGGCTGTGCAGGGAGATTAGAAGATAGCAGTGAGGAGGAGGGAAGAAAAAAAAATGTCGACAAATGACTGTGGTGTTTCTCTGTCCCAAAACACCATCAGTTTGGTACATTATGTGATCAATATTGAGATCCTCCATGTGAAGATGTGAATGTTGCAACATCTTTGGGTTTTTTTTTTTGTAACTGATCTGGGAGCCAAAAGCAATTTCCTCTGTTGCTACTTTTGGCTGGGTTATGATACACATCTCCATCACTGTGATGAGAGCTGTTAACAGTCTCATAATGAGTGTCTGATATCAAATGACAAAGATGTACCACAGGCAAAACAGTGCATACAAAAGTCAAGCATGACTGCAGCTCTGACAACTCCATTGCACAGTCCCAATTACTAAATGTCGTAGATAACACATTTAACGTACACTCTGCCTAACAACTGACAACACGGACGTCTGACTCACGCTGCCAGCCATTCATATTTTACTTAAAATAAGTCTTCAGACTGCTTACACACTCCGGATGATCACTAACGGGCAAAATTCTGATGAGAGGCCCATTCACTCACATCATAGATCTCTGTGAACACGGGGTTTTGTCCTTGCCTAATCCGATTATGCTCAGTCTTTCTATGATTCTTTGCGTGATTCACCCATGTCTCCCCCTCTGCTCACCCTGCTCACCCCACTTTTTCATGGGGACCCAACATCTCCTATTGTTCAGGCAGGTGGCAGTCTGAGGGTTCATGCTAAGTCCCTTTATAGAGAAAACTGCAAATCCACTGTGCTGCTGCTACTGACAGTCTCTTACATGGATGCACTTGAAAACAGATGATCTTGTGTGGGCATCCAAGGTACAACATCATTGGATAATCTGACTTGTTTAATCCACATGAGGCATCTCAGTAAGGGAGCTTTTCCCTAGAATACCGGGCTGCATCATGTTAGTCTTATAAGTTGTTTAAAAAAAAAACATTAGGGGGAAAGAAATGTTTAGGACAGTCACTTTTCATTGAAAGTAGTTTTGTCAGCATTATCATCCTGCTTCCTCTGGACACATTTCATCTGCAGTCCATAGACAAAAACACAAAGAGTGTGATGTGTGTTACTATACCTTGGAAGTGGAAAGCTCTAGTCTCGCTGTGGAAGCCCTGGACCTGAGTAACTCCATCAAAGCCTTCTCCGAGCGTTAGTTCATCAAACAAGCTGATGCGCAGGGCAGGGTCAACCCCAAAACCTACAACTAATTTGCAAACACAAAAACAAGGATGTCATTGTTATTATCAGGCAAGGACACCTGTGATAATGCTATAAAAAATCTGCTTATGTCAGGAGAAGAGATGTGAGGTTACTTTAGTTTCTGTGTATAAGCTGTTAGATCGAGTAGATCCGATTATTTTTCGAATGCCTTGGTGACAAATTATGCAAAACAGCGCACAATTTCAAATTTATGTATCTTCTGTATGTATCTTATGTATCTTATCTTATGTATCGTACATGCTACATGTTGCAAAGAGATGGTTTGGCTACTGTACAATCAGTAACAGCCTTGAGTCCTACCTGAGGAGGCACAAAATATGCCGAGAACCAGAAATAGCTGTAATAATCCCATGGTGAATGTATATATAAAAAAATTAGTCCATGTTTTATCCACTTCCGAGAGACAGTATTGTTCAATCACATGCGAATGATGTATCACCCTCGCGCAGAAGGCTATTTACAGATCCCAAATGCTGAGCGGAGGCATCATCTCAACTTTAGATGCCCAGCGATGCAAAAAAAAAAAAAGAGACAAATCCGGATTGAAGGAAAAACGTTAAAAGAGTACAAATTATTCCATGTGACGCAAGGTCTGCTCCATCAGCACCGTCCGCGGCACAGGTGGGTAAGCGAGCTGCCGCCGCCTCACCAGCTGAACAGACGCTCCTACGGCAGAGAGCTGCGGCCGCTGAAGGAGGAGTGAGGAGGGAGGAGGAGGAAGAGGAGGAGGAGGAGGAGGTGGGGGAGGAAAACCTGTCGAGGAGCGTGTATGAGAGATAGAAAGAGAGACAATGAAGCCCCCTTGTGGCCAAAATGAAAAAATACTTGATAAATCCAAAATACCCTCTGTATTAATTGCAACCACGCCCATCACGTCTGTCAGTAAAATGTAAAAAATGCGCTTTATTCTCTAATTTTTTAAAAACAAAACTCCAGTTCTCAGTGTATTTTGGTGAAGATTCATAAATACGTTTTAGATTCCTAAAAAGTATAAGTTTCTAGGGTAAAGGTTTTTTTTTTTTTTGCAAAATTATAGGTAAACTATAAAGAGCGGAAGGTTTAATTAGTTCCAGTTAAATAAAAAGTTTTCGCACGGTGCACGCCAAACAGAGCATGCAAAAACGTGCCGTCTAGATAAGCACAGATCCCATATATGAATAATTAAGCTTCAGAGGATAAATAATTTATGAAAACATTTACTTGTTGTTTTTGTTTTGTTTTATTTTTGTTTTTGTGAAAATCTGTCAGAAAAAAAAACATCAGACAAGCAATTTGACTGATTAAAACTGATTCTATTCTGGGAAAGAAAGAACAGACCCTAAGCATAAGTGTGGGTCACTACTGTTCACAGTCTGAATGTGTCAATAACAATATTTGAAGACATCTTTATGGTTAACATTTATAGTTAAATATAGGACGGCAGAGGTTATGATTTCTCAGCAGAAAAGCAGTGTAATAATATTATTTGCAGCTGCATCCCATGATGACTTTCCTGTTTTAAGCCTGTTGTTTTAAGCACACATTGGCACAGTTAACCTGGATCTTGAACAGGCATAGAGCTGTTATTGATGACATTAGTTACACATGTACTTTTAATGACAAGTCAACACCTACTTTGTGGTTTATGAATAAATGGTCTATGGACATATTGGGCCCCTTTCTAGAGTTAGTGCTCGCTGGGATGGGGGTCTGTTTTCATTCATCAGGCTTAGCCCTTTACTGTAGGCTACCCACAAAATCCAGAAGAAGGCAGAGCCTGAATGAGACAGAGCAAAGGTTATAATCTTGTAACCCTAGTTCTATAAGCTCAAGGAAAGCCCTCACACTACGTACCCTGGCTTTAAAACACAACATACTGAAGGGAGCAGGACACATTTGGGTGAAAATATCCCTATAGATTGGCTACACATATGCAAAGTTTTATTGGGTATGTTTTAGAGCTCCAGCACACTTCTCAGATGTTCCAGGGCTCATCCAGGTAGGGGTTCCTAAGTATTTAAACTCTTTGGTGGGTTCACATAGATGTAACATTTGGCCCCACACAAGTTATATGAGTTTAAAGTCTCATTAATTTAAGTGCACATTGATGTGAAACTGTCTGGAAAGGAATGTCAGGGCGGCATTATGAGCATGCCCCCATTTTAAAATCATTTGTCTTCTCTGTTAACAACAAAGAAAGAAAACACCTACTGCCTCAAAGCATTAGATGCCATAAATGCTTGATCTGTTCTTTGATCAGAGTCATGACCTTCTTTAAGCAGAGAGTTTTATTGTTTCAATTAGTCAAGTCTTCCAGGAAAGTTGAAGTTGGGCTTTTTTCGGCAGGTGGTATGAGAATGAATTTAAATGGAGTGCTTGGCTGGCTGTGTGACTCAGCCTTGTAAATGCCTTTTTATAGAGCACAGATGCTTTGTGCTTTGCATATTTGTTTATTCGTCTATCATCTTCTCCATCCGTGGGACCAATTACCATGTTGAAACATAGCTGTTTTATCAGTGCCCATGCCATGCTGGTGGTGGTGTTTTTGTTTTTTTGTCTGTTTTAAAGAGGAGGATATATCCTAATGAACGTCCTGCCAGATGGACATAAATCAAAGCCTTTTCTTAATGGCCCGCTCAGAGGCGATCCCAAGTCCACAACAAAATCCGGCCAATCGCTGAGAAACTCTTTTGTTGGCTGCGCTGGTCTGTTGAAGTAGGCTAACAAGTGAAGGCCAGCGGATATGATTATAGGGATGGTTCCAGATCCCATGTGGTACTCAGCTTCTTTCTAAAGACCCCAGATTAACACCGACTTATTTGTCATATCAGTCTGCCTCCCCATCGATGCAGTTATCACTTATGCCAATAACATGTTTTGTTTAATTATGATAAATGTGAGACTGATTTGTTTTGACAAATTGGACATTATCTGTCCTTACTTTAGATTGCTTCCTCATACAGTATGTCCATAGTGTGCCGCTGATGAGTGGCTATTGTCAGATGTCTCTCCATTCAGTGGCAGAGTGTCTCATCAGCTGCCTGAGAGGACCTCCAACTCTCGATTTATTATTAATAATACTAGTTTTCTTGTAGGTGCCAACACAGGAAATGTAATTACTTTGTATTGCCCACAAGTTGTCATTTCCTAAAGTGCCGTCAGGAAAATAAGAGTAATTAAAGCATGCAGCCAGCCAAGAATGAGAAGTAATACACGCAAACAGTGCCAACACACACCCACTCTTGTGCTGTGCACATACAAACACATCCATTCTCTCCACACAAGGGCAGTGAACAGTGGAAGTCCTTTCATATATCTCTAAAACATCCATATGGCTGATGTATTACAAAGCTCTAAGGGGCTTATTCTCTTCAGCCATAACACCACCATATAGAAATGCTGTTACAATAGACATAAAGGGATACCTTGCAGTAACTCGAACTGCAGAAAAATGGCCCAAACTCTTCCCTCAGAGCTCTGAGGGGGATTTAGTCGTTGCATAATTCTATGTAATATCAACCTCGTCTGTCTTTCAGATCTGACTTTAATGAATCTTATTAAAAAATGTTTGTGCTAACAATTAATTTGTGTGCCTAATATTGTGTTTAATATTTAATACACCACATTGACATTTCATGATAAATCAGAAAAACAGAGAAGAGTATAACTTAAATGAAGCTGGCAACAGAAGCTACAACTGGATTTTATTGCATTGACGTTCATTTTCAGCATTTGATTCGAACGAGAACAGCCCCCCCCCCAAAAAAATAAGCAACACAAAGAACTGCACTGAATCTATTAAAATATGTTATGGGAAAAAAAACAAACACAGGAAAC
>JAPZDY010000023.1:18973577-18983843 GCA_029783645.1 Ctenochaetus hawaiiensis
CCACTGAAATACCGATGGATCTCATTGTCTCAGTGCCATCTTGTGTGCGTCACAGTGGATTGCAGAGTCTGTATCAGAGTGTAGCAGTACTGAGGTACAACAGACTGTGTCACTCTTGGACCATCACAGGGATGCACACATTTGACCTGAGAAATGGCCAACACAAAGTTACTAAAGGGACAAGATGAGGAGTGTGAAAATAAAAAGATTTAGATTATGTGCTCCAACATTTGTGCAGACTTATCATCCTGGATATTTGTATTTGGATATTTGTGATTGTGGGATGTTATAATGATGCCATTGTAGAGGAAAAAGTGTTTAAGTTTTATATTGCTGAGATGTTGCCCTTTTATAAGGCAATTAATTTTCATGTATTAGCAGTTTTCCAGTGATAGTAGGGGTAAATTTTTTATTGATAATGTTTCACAGGGGTTTAAAAATGTTTAGCAAAAAGTTTTTGAAAGTTAATTTAAATAATCCTTTTGTTAATTTAGTTAATTCCTTCAATCTAAATCATTTGCTCTCCAAGAAAATGTGGTCAGGGACAACAGATAAAGCTTTAATCTTTTATTCAACAGCTAGCCTTCACCCTGACAAAATAAATTAATTTTAAAATGTAAAAAAAATTAAATAAATCAAGGATATCCAGTAAATGCCTCTCTTTTTTGTTCAAGAGTATTTACAATTCAAACACCAAAAACTGAAACTTCTTTAGAAATCAATTAAGTAAATTTCAGTTTATATCTGTGACAACTCAGCATCACTGATGAGCTTGTCTTTAACATGCTTTAAAGGCTATATGCTCATGTTCTATACTACAGCATGGCCCCCCAAGTGTGACTGTTTTTCAAAAGCTCCTTTTTTTCCATACAGAAGTCGGCACTTTAATATGTATCTACTTTGGATAATGTTATGGAAAGGCTCCCTTTTTTGGGGTGAGAAAAAATGCCAGCTCAGTATGGGCAGAGGGCTGAATCTGAATTAAAAAAGATGTGTTTTTAAAATTAACCGGCTTACGATGAACATACTCTTAATCTTAACATGGTTTTACGAATGTTGATCTTTTTCATAGACTGTCCATGCAGTGCAGTTGCTCCCTACAGCCACTCCCATTCCCCCTGGATCCTATTGTGAATGTGTGCAGTGAGCTGGCTCATTGGGCTCTCATAGTGAATGGCCCACAGCCATTCACTCAGCATACAGAAGCTCATTAGAACTCTATAGACACACAATTGTGAGGCTCACATTAGAAACTTCCTCCTCTGGGGCACAGACACCGCACACAAAGTGCCAGTTTGCTGCTAAGCTAAGCGCATTGTCTTCCTGATTCATAGAGCTTGGCCCTCCATTCACGATATTAAGTTCGAGTGGTGGAATATCAATTGCGTGTGCAATGGGCCGGTATCTTTTTAAGGGCTTTAGTAGGGGTTAAAAAGGAGAGAAAAGGGATCTCAGCCGGCCTGCAGAGTGCTAGCTTTCAACAGGGCCATTGTGAGGATTCTGAATGAAGGGACTCCTGTTTTTCCCTCCATTTCTAAAAAGAGATGGACATCAAATAAATTCACATGAACTTGCTTCAGGGTGTTTCCAAGACCTCCTGTTTAAGAATAGCCTAATTATACCTCCCTCTCCTGGAGAGCTCTATTGGAATCTGGCTAATTACGAAGTGGTGAATCTTAATGATGATACGCTCTTAGCGATGCCTTTTAAAAAGTGCACAAAGTCGTGTGAGATTGGTTCTTCCTAAAATATCAAAGAACAGAGAGAAATATATGGTTTTAACAAGAATACATGGTGTTTTCAGGAGTGCTGTTAGTTTTTAGTTGCTTGTTACAACATTTTAAAATGCAGCAGGTTTTTATGTGTTGCTCAAAGGTTACTTCAAATGAAAATAAAGCGTGACAATATAAATGAACTACACACACATCCTCAATGTTGTCACATAAACCAGCACAAACACAATCTGTCCATATATTAACATATACAGTAAATAAGGGCAGAGGAGAGCAATGATGGGTTTCCATCTGATTTCTCTCTGTGTCTTAAGGATGAATGACTCAATCAAACAAAAGTTTCGGGGTGCTATCACAGTCACAGGTCTATATGAAGCATGTTAACACACTCTCAGCACACAAAAGTAGACGGTGCACGAACTTGCTAACACTCATCATGTGCCTTCTCCACCAGCCTGAGGAATAAAACCTCAAATTTGATTACAAGCAACCTTTGGCTCCCTGGCCATCTCACAATAGACTGAGCTGTCTGGGCCAATTTCCATGCTCAGCATGAGGTAACTACACGCGCAGACTGGAGCTCCCTGACACTCACCCCCCCACACCCGCCGACCAGTGTGGATATGCCTGTTTACTGTGCCTAAACTCCGAGTCTGTCACCCCTCTTGTTGGACTTTCTTTTATGATGCTGGGGATAATTTGTTGCAGTGTGAAAGGTTACACAAGCCTCTCACAGGTTGTGTTTGTACCAAAACATCACAGCATGCATGTGTGCTTTTCCGTGAATTATTTTTATTTTACAGTTTCACACCTCAAACATACAGCATACGCTCCTGCTAGTCTGAGGACGAGCGATGAATAAAAATTGAGTGTTTGAGTCTTCTGCCCGTGGAGCCACATGCATCTCTCAATGCTCTCAACTCTAAGGACTTGAACACCTCTGTTCAAAAAATGAAACATTTGACCGACTGGCAAACAAAAATACTGCCATGTTATAGAAAAAAAATGTTTTTTAAGACACAAAATCAAAACTGTCAGTCTGTGAGTTTGCACAGTTGCTTTCACAGAAACATTTCATCTTGAAATTTTTAAAGTACCAGCACAAGCAGAATGTTGTATGGTACAGCTCATATCATTATTAGTATTCAACTGGAAAAAAAATAAAAATAAAATGGAGTCTTCACCAATTTAGGGGGAAATGGTACTATAATTTAATATTAGTTGTTGTTATTTCTGGCTTCTTACATCTTTCTCATAATTTTGAAGAGAAACAATCTTATTGTACAATTTACATACAATATTTTTCAAAAGTATATCTATTCAAACTAACGTGACCTGTTTTTGAATCTTTTTTGCAATGAGGGAAAAACCCTGGCTGAGCAATGTTTCTGAAATTAAAGCAAATTGCAAATGAACTGCGGAGGAGTTTGTATGAGGCACAATGGGAGACTGGAGAAAAGAGAGAACTATTTACTACTGGAGAAGACTGTTTGGTGCATGTTAAACTTTGGCCAGCAGTTCATTGTCTCTGGTGTCTATCATTTAATAGGCTAGTTGACATAATGAATGAGCCAGACCCACCTTCTGCCACTCTAGAAAAGACCCCAGCCTTATCTGAATTCAGAAGCACATTAGAGCCTCTCAGCCAATCACGACACAGCCCTGTAGCAAAGTGCAGGCCCAAAAGAGGAAGAGCAGAAAACCTTTGTTTTCCTCAGAGTTTAATGAAGTTGGCCTGGTCACTCAAGAAGGGATTAAAGGAGAATTTAGTGTCACTGAGCTGTGATTGCTGAAGAGGGAACTCAAGTGTTCGGGTCACTGTGTGAACAGGATGGTCTCAGTTCAGAGCTGCACCAGGAGGAATATGGCTGGCTCCCCTCCTGCTTTACCGGGCTTCGGGAACTCAGGGAAGAGTTTTCTTATTGACAATCTGCTGCAGTCACAGACACCCTCAGCCCGACCAGAGGGGACAACAGGTAGATCCCTGACAGCAACATGTGAACATCCGAAGCAAAGCTGGGGCTCTGAGCACGGACCCTACCAAAGCCAGGCCCACTGTGTTCAGCAGGTGAAAGATTTAGGGGGACCACTTCTGCACCACACAGGTAAATAGATTATTTTTTATAAGCAGACTTTGTAAACAACAAATATTTAGATTACTAGTGTGTCAAGAGTTTCCAGGGAATGCTTATATATATATATAAGCATAAAAGTTTTTTTTCTCCTAAAAAATTCTCTTTCTTTTTACCTAAGTTAAATTTTGTTTAACCTGGCAAGTTAAAAAATCCAAATGTTTACACCGAAGAGTCGTCATTAGTATAAAGTGTAACTTGGATGGATTATATTTCTATTTTTACAATCATATAAGATTATAGATTATGTGCAACTTTTATTTTGAATATGCCTCCTTATACATAATTCAATTAAGAAAGACTATTAACAATAAAAAAATTTGCTTTCCTTTCGCAACATCTCTTGCTCATATTTTTTTATACAAACTAAGTGAGGAAAAAAGTTGAAGACCCATTTTATGACATAAATGACAAACTACATTTTGAAACGTAAATATAGATCTATGTAAGTCATTTATCTGCTCAATAGGGCAGCTTTATTTACTTGAGTAAGAACTTTGTAAATTTTAAGATTTGGTCATTCAAAATTTAACAAAACTGAATTACATATAATAAATATATATTTGAAATAAGAAACACACATTTTATATATTTCACAATATTTGATTAAATAAAATAAGAGACTGCAAGGAAAATAAGACAAAAGAAATGTTTTAAATGTATATTTTTTACATTTTTAAATAAAACTTCATACCAAAAACCATATAACAAGCATTGCTTTAAAGATTATAAAATTTGGACAAGTTTGGATTCTAGGTAAAGTCTTCTGTTGATCATACCTATCTCACCTGGTTACTTCATGACAATAACCTGCTTGCTTCTATCTATCTTTGCAGGTGTACTGAGCAGTGTTTTCCTGCGGAGCCCACAGTATCTACTGGCATGCTGTGGTGGGTCCAGCCCCCCTCCTGTCTACTCCAGTGAGTGTTTTATGCCTCATCAGCAATGCCTCAGCTACTCTCTAAGCATTAGCAGCAGGGTCTCTCATGCTCTCCACAGCTAATTACTGATGCAATGCCAAAGAGCTAATTCTCCGCTCAACTCTGCACAGCTCTATTCATAACCATTCACGGCTGTTTAGGACGGGGAAGAGGGGTGGGTTGCAAGGCTTTAAGAGTCCCTGGGGCCCCCTATTTTGTACTTGCAAATACACACTTTCAGTAGCACAAATATGCAGAGCTAATAAACATCTTGTCTTCTGTCATATTAAGATTATAATTACCAGGTGTGTATTCTTACTGCTGAATAAGGCAGATAGTTTCAAAGCCCAACATTCCCTTGGCACATTAATGAGTTTGGTTGTAATCCCCAACATATTTAGGTAAAATTTTCAGATTGCATAAAATTTGGGAACAACCGGGAAGCCCATAACTGCACCTGAAAAGGTTTTTGACAAAATTATTTTGTCAATTATTTTATTCTGAATTGAGCTTGAAATGTTTTAGTTGGTAGTGTAATTTAAGATTTGTGAATACTACTACTTCACTATACTCTTATAGTTTAAGACTAGCAGCTGTCAGATTTTTCATTGTCCAAAAGCAAATGGGCAAATGGAAGTTACTGGTTGCTGTAACCTATGATGCCTGTCAAATGTTGTGGAAAACAGCACAAATCAGAAAGTCCTCATCCCACCTCTCATGTCCCCAAAGTTTTCTTAGTAGGCTGACACTTTCCCACAGTGCCCAGCAACATAACAATGCCATGTCTGGCCGTGACCAATTAGCACTTTCACTCCACCATCCACACGCGACCTCACTGCAATTTTTCACTGCAGCAATGAACTCCGCTTAGCACAAAAAACTTGCCCATTTCTCTACAGAAGAGGGCTGAACCAGGAACATCCCCCAGCCATTGTGTGGCTAAAGAGCTTGGTACGCCAACCCCCCTTCTTTCTCCTGTCCTTCAACTCTCATTCCTGCCCATTGGAGACTTCTTGACTAGGACATAAAGAGTTCAATGAAAGTGACTTTTATAGACTTATTCGAGCTCATCTTCACATACAAACTGGCTTCATACCTGCAAGTGAAAAGATTTAGTGTTGGGCCAGTGAGCCATCGAGTAATGGCATTTCCATTGAACAGCTCTATTGTTGGTGCCCCACAGGGCTCTATAGTATCCCCACTAGGGTAGACACACACGTTGCCCAGGAATGACCTGGTAATCAGCTATTTTAGTGAAAGCCATTGAGTCTCAATAGAGAAGTGAGAAGCATGTCCAAACCTGTTATGTGCTCCCTAGAGGTGGTCCATGTGCAGATTTGTCGTACAGATTAAAAAGGCAACATTGAATGGATTGGATAAATTGTTCCTCTTGACTTTTGTTGTGCATGCACCTGTGAGTGAAGTAGCGTGGGATTGCTCCTCACAGTTCATCAAATCCCTTTTTCTCAGCTGAAGTTGCTTTCTATTCTCTTTAGTCACCCTCAGTTTGTTAAATTGGACGAAATAGAAAAAAGAAATCAGAAGTGAATGATAAAGTTAGTGTGACAAAAACAGGCATGATCTTGGACTGAAAAGGTAGGAAATATGGCGTAGCTGGTAAAGTGTACATATTCATTGTGGACAGATTTTGGATTTTGTGCCTGTTTGTGCCTTTATTTTGTGCCTCCATTGCAAGCTTAACCAATGAATTTCTCCCCTTTCTGTTACACTGTTTCAAATAAAGCTACGGTTTATTTTGTAATTGTGTCCACTGCCCAGTAATAACAACTACTAATCAAAGTTGACTTTGTACCTCAGGTAAACACAATAACACTGTTTTTTTTTTCAAAATTTATGTTTTAGAAGCAGCAAATATTCGAATGTGGTCTGCTGAAATGAGTCCTAAATCACGCAGAGGGATCTTGCGGAGGGCTGTATTCTCTGAAGAACAACGGAAGGAGCTGGAGAGAACTTTTCGGAGACAGAAATATATCAGCAAGACAGACCGGAACAAACTGGCAGCTGAACTTCGTCTTAAGGAATCACAGGTCATTAATAATGAATTGCCAAATTTTTGCCCTTCGATGTTAACACTGAGCAGAACAAAACATGGGTACATCCTATGTGTTTATTCTCATTCATCAACCACAACCCTTGTTGAAAAAAACCCTTAATCTAACCTAACATTAAATCATGCTCAGCAACATCTAGAAACTCAGCAAAACCAAAATAAATACTGGTTAACTTGTGAAATCTACAGCCATGCTAACATTACAGAGTTGCTGCACAGTATGGCTTTTAGCTGGATGCTATAACATCAAGATGCTTACATGCTGAGAGGTATTTTTGCAAAAACCACAGATGTAAACATCATGAAGGTGCTAGAGTAAGAGGCAAACAATCACCTATTTTACTGGTTAAGTGAAACTTTGCCTTTATCATCTTATTGACAAAATGGCTTAAAATGGCTAGAGAAAGAACCAAACAAAAGAACTAAAATGATTTTCCATTGTTTTGCTGATTTAGGTCAAGATCTGGTTCCAGAACCGCCGAATGAAGTGGAGGAATTGTAAAGAGAAGGAGGTTCATAACACTCGCTCCCCAATGGACGAGCTCATGGCCCAAGGTCTTGCTCAAGACGAGGAGGAACCATCACAGGACCACAGTCACGCAAAAACAGAGAGATCATCACCAGCACAGAAGAATGCCAGGGATTCATGAGAGGCTGTAATAGGTGGAAAATAAACAAATGACTTTCTTCAATTCCAAAAAGACAAAAAAAGGCTACAGTACTAGGGGGAGTGTAAAAAGTGTGGATGGAGTGCAGCATTTCTGTGAGGACTAACACTGATACTATTAACTTTTCATTGCATGACAAACGTAATTTGGTCCAACTACTTGGTCATTCATATAATTGCATTGCATTGGCTTCAGTAAGCAATTTCTTGGTATACTGACACCATTTCCAGGAAAGATTCTCCCCTTTTAAATGTAATTGCAGTCAGTTAAAGGCACGCATGAGTCACATCATTTAATGTATCATACTATTTTTGTTTTGTTCACATTTTGGTCAGCTTTACACTAATACTCTGCTCACAATTCAAAAACTTCAAAGTTGAATTTTACTTTGTGTATTTTGTAAATATTTTTTCATTATCTTGAATGCATAGATTGACTGTAAATAAAGTGTTTGAATGAATCCTGGTTTTTGTTAATTGCTAATAACACCTGGAACTAACATGCACATCTGATCACAAGGGTCTGTCAGTTTATGTCAGGTATTAGAACATGTTTCTGCATGTGTCTACATGTAAGTGAGGACTTGTGACCAGATCTCCCTTTTCTGTACTATGTTTAATATAAATGTACATTGTTTTTTTTTTATTTTGCCAAACAAAATAAATTTTTGTTTAAAGGTGGCAGACCAATAGTTTTAAACAAGCCAGGGCAAACAGATGCAGTTTATGCCAAAAAAATAAAAAGAAAGAAATACCTTGATGGACAACATTTTAAAAAATTAATACAGTACTCAAGTACAATGCTTGATTTTTTTCCATGAAAGTGGACACTTATGCTCCCCAAAATAAGACAATTAATGAAAAAAAAGGTTTACCTAAGGTTTATTTTTTTTCCTTTTCACTGCTCAGTGCTCAAAAATGAAATTACTTGATAACCTATGACAATAATATTGCAAGAGGCACAAATCCTCGAAAATAAATGCACACATGAAATGAATTTCAAATGAGATAATTAGAACATGTTAGAACATGAATTGTATTTGTTATCAAATCAGAAACATGAACAGCTTTCTAATCAGTCAACATTTAAGGATACACTACACTATTACACTGCTTTTCTAGCACTATTAACAGTCCAGTTCAGGGAGGGTGGTGCATTTCAAGATACGAAGATAGTTTTTGACTTTATTTGAGTCTCTGCGGAAGCAGTAGAGCAGGTCATGATGGTCCATTGAGGTGAGTTCTCCTTGTTTATAAAAAGAAAACTCAGAAGATGGGACCAAACTCTCAGGAGAGATATAACCAACATTGTTGCCAAGCACTCCCAAGAACTTCATCTAAGGGTGGACAAAAGAGACATTGATGGTACACACTTAATTCTTTAAAGGAATGCCATAGGCAAACAAAACAAAACAAAACATGAACATTGGAAAAATTGAACATAGTGATGAATTCTGATATTTTCTGCATATAACCAAGCACATTCAAATATTATAATTAACACGATCAATGTTAAATAGTAACACACAACCCATCCACAAGCTTTGCAGTCATAAATGGATTCTTACTTTTTCTGCCATTTTTGCCACTCCATCCCTCAGCTCATGCACAATATCACTCATCTCCAGTGCCTTGTTGGAGCTGTAGTCGTTAAAGTCTTGATTCTGATCCTGAGACATGCTCCAGGAGAACTGTGATAGGGGGTCAGTCCAGGCCCCCAGCAGCCTCAGGATCACCTCTGTCAGTTGTTCCCTCTGCACATGAAAAAAATGCTTGAATAATTTGGAAATTAAGAACAACTTTATTGTGAAAAGATGTATTTAAATTATCACTAACAAGATGCAATGGTATCAGTTGTGCACTAGCTGACCTTATGTGAAGTTTATTAAATGATTGCTCACCCCCAGCCTTTTTGCATTCTCCTTATCATCTGGTGTAAGTATGTCATATGTGTGGCACTTCTGTTTACCTATGGCATACTTGCTGGGAAAGAAATATTGCTCCTACAAAGACAGACACACACATCACAGAGAGTGATATAAGAGCTTGAAAAATGGACAACTAAAAGGGTGATTGATTATGGATGAGAGAAGGTCTAAGTGTGATGGATGGTGATGGATGATCAATGTCAGAGCTGAAAAGAAGAACTCACAAATTCAGAGTGAAGCTCACTCGAGATGCCATGCATTCTTGAAGACTGCTGTATAACCCTGTCAAATAAATCTGCCAGGGAGGGAATGTGGCATCCAGCCTGTCCATAGGCACAGATAGGTGCAGTCCCAACCCTCATGGAAAGCTCCAGGTACAGAAGTGTCAGAACAGCAAACCAAACTAAGGGTAAAACACTTCTAGTTACCAAAAATCACCACAACACATATAAATAAAACTCTTTAGAACTCATACTGCCATCTTACCTTTTCTCATGGTTCCTTCCTTGCAGGGGAGCACAAGATGACAAGATGAGCTCTTTTCCAACAGAGCTACTCTTGCAGAAGCTTACTCATATATTGATGACGTTGCTGATTTAATTAAATGAAATTTCGTCATTTCATATAAATACGTACTGTATGCTTCGCTTAGCAATCTGCTCAGTCATGACAGACAAAGCTAACCCGTGCGGAAAACGTACTACACATTACACACTGTAAAGTAATGAACATTAATTTATGGGATATATAAAATTAATAAAAAACTAAATTATAATTAGCTCTTAAAATGGCCCTATTCATCAGCTACTAAAAAC
>JAPZDY010000023.1:18991504-19002447 GCA_029783645.1 Ctenochaetus hawaiiensis
CCATACACCGGGGGGGTGGGGGGGCAGAATATTGAAAACAAAATAATGTGATTCTACACACACCACCACTATCTATAACCTCATTGCGAAATCATGATCCTGGCAAACCTCTTTGATAATGTCTAAAGAAGGGATTATACACATAATTAAAGTGAAAAATGTGATTGCTGATCAGTTTACATACATCTGAGTGTCTCTTAGGAACGGAGGGGGGTCGCAGCCCAGATATGCCCCGTTAATGAAACAGTACTGCAGTAGAGCCCTGAAGCATGGATCCTAGAAAAGAAATTAACACTGGTATCAACAAAAACACATATTTCATGAAAGCTAGGATCAAACAAAGTGTCTTTTCACTCACCCTGATAAGAACGTGGGGGTTTCCGACAATTAAAAGCAGGGCTTTGGGACGAGTGACAGCCACGTTGAAACGTTTGGGGTTTGAGAGAAAACCGAGCGTGCTCTGCAAATCATCGCTATCTGCTGATTCATTAGAGCGCACCTGTATTTTAAATAAATGAAAATAACTAAGTAATCACCAAAACTGTGAAAGAAAAACTATGGAAAGGTTATCACTGATGTTTGTGCTCCATAAACCATGATGTTGTAAACCTGTAACTGTTACCAGTGCATCCTGATCAATACCAACCATTATGTCAAAGTACAGTAAAAAAAAAAAAAAAAAAAAGGGAAGGAAAGCAGCAAGTCAAGAAAACGGCTGGTAAGGTTAGGGTTAGGGGTATGGACAAAATTAAATACAACATTTCATTTGACTAAACAACGTGATATTAATATTGCAACAAAATTGTAAGGATGACTGTGAAATGAGATGAATAGAAAAATCTGACAGCAAAGTACCTTTGTCTAAATGTACCACTGATATACATAGTTCCAACACATTTGTTTCGTTGACATTGTTGAGATCTTATCCTGCTCTAAATTTATCATAATCTAAGAAACTGTATCATATACATCAACTAAATTTGAAAGAGGTAGGTTCAACATCTTACTTAAGAAAAACTACATAAACTGGCCACATGGTGGTGCTAAACAACAATTTCCATTTTATCAGTAACTGCTGAACTGTTTCAAACAAATTCGATGGGTCACAACAAGTTTTTCTGTGAAGACCAAACCCAGATGTCCCACCACTCTCAACTGTGTTAAAGGTTGTTTTAACAGCATAAAAAACTGATCTTCTTTACATCTGGTACATGTCTGGACAAAGGTGGCAAAATGTATTTAGATCAAAAATGGAACATTATTAAAACGTGCCTTTTTGCTGTACAGCATCCACACTAATACACTCAAAACACATGTAAGTTGCAATCCCAACAACAAACTTCTCATTTTAAGAAAGCGCTCTCTAATAATATTACTTTCAAATACCCAAATTCTGCTCCTGCTTACCGTAGAAATGATGATCACCAGGAACTCTTGTCCTTGGAACTCCTCCACAGAGCCCACTTTGATGTCAGACAGGCCCACCTTGCTAAGCAGCACTCGAATCTTCTCACACTGAAAAACAGTGAAAAAACACTATTCAGTTACATTATTTAAGCCACAATTTAGAAGACATGTAAGCCCCTTTGACATGACTGAAATTACACAAAATTTACGTTTTCCCAACTCTACAAGGATGGAAAACAAAGAGCACTCATGTAACAAAGAGCTTTAAAGCTCTGGTATGAGAGTCGGCTTCAAACAGCACAAAAAAGATGTTAAATGATAAAATGTGCTGTCTTACTTGTTTCTTGTAGGGAGCAATGATTCCAATGTCGAAGACATCCACAGGGTTGTAGAGCTTCTTGGCCAGCTGGCAGCAGTAAAGCATGACCTGTACGGCTTCCACTGGGTTGAACCTCGATGGGTTTTTACCTTCCCTCATCTCTGTGCCCTACAGCAGAGCAAAATTCCTGATGTAAATATTTGAGCTAAAAATTCCAGCAACTTAGGTAAAAATAATAAGCATGCAAAGACTGCATTTTCACATGTATCTAATAAACTTTCAACTCATTCCGGATACAAACCCAACTTTTTACACAATATAACCTCTCTAGATACCACATAAGAACAAATTTGCAACAGTGCAGCAATATTTTTTTAAAACTTTTCACAAGTTCAAGACCACTCACCCTAACTCCATGAAAGAGGAGTGGGAAGCCTTTTTTGGGCAGGGTTTTCCACTGGCAGAGAGAGTCTACTATGGCCCTGGGTGCTTTAAAACACAGTTCGCCATGGTAGAAGAGTTTGGATGGCAGAGCGAGCAAGGCCTCATGAGAACGGTAGTTGTAGACCAGCTTAGTCACCTGTAGTGGTCATAGACCAGCTTAACAACCATTATGTATACATCATGTGAAGTTATCCTCCGATTCACTCCTTCAGGATGTGTTTTTTGTGCTCATGTTGTTTCGCTGACAACTGACTAATATCAACAATACCATGAAAGTAAAAAATCAAAATACAGAAGTATAGCTATTAAATTATAAAAAAATATAAAATATAAAAAGATTATGGTGCTATTCACAGCATCGGACATAACATGTTGCATAACATGTTGTGTAGCATCTAAGGAGAATGAAACATTTGATTATCTTTATTAATGTCACTGTAAAAATTGCTTTTAACTAAATATATTATGCATGCAGTGCACCAACCAGCATAGGGTTGTATCCCCAGTCATGTCTGAGGTATAATGGGTTGGACATCAGCCTCTCCAACAAAGACACCCCCAGGCCAAAGGCAGCAGCCAGCTTGGACTTCACTACCGGACCCAGCTGACAGGGGTCTCCAGCCAACACTATCTAAAAAGGAAAAGGTGGGTGGGAGTCACTATTAACCACAACCCTAAGGCAGGCAATCAGTGAGGCTCATTATCTATTTTTCTGTTATAATCAGTTTTTCCTGTCAAAAAAAAACACAAAAAAGATTTGTTGACACAATTGTTTGACTGATTAAACATAGAAAATAAGAGTGAGGAATCAGTTATGCTGATGTATGTTTCAAGTATGAGCACAACTCAGAAAATGTGGCACCAAAAAAATTTAAAGATGAGGACAAAATGTACAGTTTGAGTGTTATGACTTACACACATCTGCGCTACATACATAAATTAACAACAACAAACAAAAGAAGGCTGGTGCAAATTACCAATACCCAGTTGTGATATGCCTGCACACACGACACAGTTCAACAAGCTTTTAGAAGTAAATTTCAGCTCTTTCAAGGTTCCTTGAACAATAATTTCCTGACTCTTAAAGCCATTATGATCAAATCTGAATCCAAATAATTCAACAATTCCTTTAAAGCCACAGCAATCATTGTGTATTGAAGGTCAAAGTGTAGTCACTGAGTGAGCTTTTTTACCCACCTGTCCATCTCTCTCTGATACAAGACTTATGGGGATCAGGGACTCTGGTTCAGTAGCCTGGCCAGCTTCATCCAGAAATACGTGGGTAAAATGCCCCACTCTGAGAAAAAACAAATCCATGATCAGTAAAGTAAGGGCTCAGAGACACAAATGAGAACAAAAGCATCTCCTTTAAACTGTTCAATCTACTTCTAAATATCAGTGCGGGCCTTACTGTAGTCCTACATTATGCAGCATGCCAGCACTTGAGCAGGTGCTGACCACAATCCTGTGAAAAGAGGCCTGACGGACGTCCTCTCCTGCCCTCGAGTATGATCTCAGCACCTCTGGGATGGACTAAGAAAAAAAACAAAATCGCATTAACATGAAATAAAAAACATTTCACTGAAAGGCGGAGAGAGCATGTTATCACAACCTCATCTATTATTTATGCTTGAATTATTGACAATCTTACCACTTAACCTGCTGGCAAATGGCAATTACATCTGTACAGACCTTACTGCACACAGGAGAACCATAAACACTATAAATTACATGCTTGTTTAAAAAATAAATTAAAAAATAAACACAGCCTAAACAGTAATTTTATTTCTCTGATGCTGTGAAGTAGCCTACCTCTTCCTGCCTACAGGATGCATTGACACGGGCTAAACTCGCAGCATGCAGGTAGCCACTATGATGCAGGCGAATGCAGATGAGATCAGCAGCACTGTTGGAAGGAGTACATACAAGAATACGACTGCTAGGCAGAAAGTGGTACACCTGGAGGGGTCAAAAACACAAAAGAGTCTCAAAGTTAGGGATTGATTTATCAACACACAGGGTTGGTATGAAATGTATAAAAAGATTTTTTTTCAATTTAGACAGTTAGAAACTTCTTTAAGCCTCATAATGAAATATAGTCTCTTATTTGTTATTATATTTGTTTGTGCTTATGGGCATAAACCTGTAGTATGGCCTCTATGAGGGTGACAGTCTTCCCAGTGCCCGGAGGTCCAAACAGCACATAAGGGGTTGGCCGACACTCGCCTGCCAGGACCCTCTTCACTGCCTCTCTCTGAGGGGGGTTCAGGTCCGGGTTAAAGAAGTGCCCTTTGCTGGGGATGGGTTTGGATGGCAGACTACCATCTAGAAGTGATTACACATTAATATTCACAGTGATATATCATATGAAAAGACAAAGCTAGTCCCCAATGAAAAATCAAAGTGTACCTTTTGTCTGTGTGGCCTTGGACTTCATGTCAATGGAAATGCTCGACACCTTTCCATTTTCCATGGCTGGAGCCTGGTATTCAGATAAAATTACATTTAATAAACATCACACTTAATGACATTAATGTCTTTTAAGCATCTTTTACCTCATTGTCCTCCAATGTTTTGTTTTGATCAGCCTCCTCTATCCACTCTTCTGTCCACTGAGGGGGCTGAGGAGTCACTGCAGTAGGGAAGAGAACTGTGCAAAAACAAGAAAATGTTAAATATGTAACTCTTACTGCACTACTTGGAAAATTAATTATCACGAAAACTTCAGCTTCAAGATCTTCAATATAATAGAACAAGAATTATCTTATTGAAAAATAAAACAAGACACTGTTAATCTAATAGATATTTTTGTAATAGATATTGGTTTTGTCTATCAGCAAAGATGACTGGATAGGATTGGATTCTTAGGTGACAAAGAAAACGTGCCAGAAAATTCTAATTATTTACTTAACATGCTTCTGTGGTACAATCATCTATTAAAGAAAAGAGAGGATGTTTAGATTAGAGTTGCTTGGTGCTTCACTTTGTATCCATTTATTTATTAGCTGTGCTTTTCGTTCTTATTAATGGTTCAAAATGCGTTGAAAAATATCTTAGAATTTACCACTCAAGGAGAACTGTGCTATATAATCCAAGGATCAAGTGATTATATGTTCAGTTTACTTGTCTGACAGTATGAATCTGTGTTTAAAATGCTTAAGAGCATTTGTTGGGAAAACTTCACATCAATTCATATGAAACCTCAACTTACCGTCTCTGAAGTGCTTTGTCTGTTCAAGTGCATTGTGACACCGTCTCATGGTCAATCTGGTAATGCAACCAGTCAAAATACTCACATTACAACTTCACCACATCATTTGCTAAATTGTATTCATGAAACCATAGGTGTCATCTCTTTTCTAACCTGTTGTAAGAGAATTCCACATCCAGTGGCTCTCCGAGGTAGCTGCGCTGAAACTCTGAGTTCACTCTCAAACTCACATCTTCATCATTGATCTGAGTGTCCAAACATAGCATTCAATTAAATCTAAATTCAGAGATCATTTATGTTTGATAATGAGGAAAAGAAAAGAGTCTTCAGAGTATCAAAGATCTCCATACCTCTGTGACATAACCAATATACTCCATTACCAGATCACCACTCTGGGGTTTCTTTAGTACTATTCTGTCACCTGCAGAGCAAATCTGTCAGAACTATTCTTGAGCGAAAAAAAAATATGAACATAAACCTTTGAAACAGTTCAATAATAAAGAGAGACACCTAAGACCTCCTCACCTATACTGAGACTGGGTCTGCCTTCAGCCAACCCATGAACTTCTAAGTGCAGGTAGCCTGCTCCTTTCCTAAGAAGGGCCCCGTTGATGGTGAATTCTTTCAATTCCTGCTCTGCTTGTAGCTCCTCGAGCCAAAGAAGGGCTGAAAAACGTGAAAGCATGTTGAATGGTGACAGCACCTGAGTAAACAAAATCACAGAGAGAAGAAAATTATTTTAGGCAACACTAAAAAAGAGGGGTTTCAAGAGAGATTAAAAGATAACACAGTTTTCTGCCCTGATCCCCTGAGTCAAGTCATGTCAGAATCTAGGAGCCTTGACTGAGCTTTTATGCAGTTAATAGAAATATTAATATCAATTTCAGCCAGTGACAGTGTGATGCCGTCATGTTTCATGGCCCTAGACAATAGCCTGGCAGCAGCTGGTGGTGGTAGTTGGATTTTTTTTTTACTGATGGCAGTGAGAGAGGAATTACAGTAGTCAAAACATGATATTTCAGTTGATGCAATGCAAATTTAATATTTATTTGCAAGTTGTATGTTTTTCTTTCCTCTACAACAGAAAAAAAAATAAAAGATAAGTTAAGACTGGTAGCCCTAATCAACTATCCCTCTGCTACTTACCTGCAATATAAAACTTATATTACATTATTCTACATGACCAGCAAAAGTTCATCATGGGTATGATTACCTCTCCTAGGCAGGGATGAACTACCAGCGTGTCGCCTTGTGCCTCCACACAGTCTCTGAGACCCTGAGGTGGAGGGTAGGCAGGTAGGAAGTTTGGCAACCGTCGATTGGCAAGCCTACAGGCAAGACAAGGCAGACCTCAGGGTTTAGGAAGCTTGTTGGGGAGCACAGAAACAAAGAAATGCCTCACCTCACTTGGTTTTCACATCTGGCTTGAGTTGACCTGAGGGATCTGAATGCTTCACACCATACAAGTAAATTAAAGCTGTTTTAGGCCTAAGACCATTTAATGCTTTATTAACAAGTGAATGACATATATTCGTGCAGGGACCGATATGTAATTCACTTATTGAAGGGACAGGTAATCCTGAACAAGGGATGACAAATACCTTCTATTGCGTAATGTAATTGTACAATTTGTTTTGTATAATTAGTAGGTCTGGGTTAAATTACAATTAGTTTAACTAAGCAAACAGACTGAAAAGTAAATATTATCAAGCTTATAGATAGATAGGGAAATTATTTCAAGCTTCATGCTCTTCCAACAATGGAATCAGTTCTTTCGATACCTTGGTGTGCCTTTTGGAGCAGAGACAGTAATCACATGAGTAGGTACTGTTGAGACCGGGTGCACATCACTTGCAGTGTAGACCACAGAGGGCTGCAGTATGTTTTCTTCTTCGCTGCCCACTGTGACCTCCAGGCGCCTCCCAATGGTGAAAGAGGCAAAGTGCAGCAACAGCAGCTCAGCACAGCTTCCCAGGCTCCTGAGCAATTTCCCATATTGTATATGGTTATAAAAACAACATACTTAGACCAGCTCCAGAGACACTGAACACTTACATATTTAGAGCTAATTTTATAAAGGAAAGATAACAGCTTCATATATTGGTGAAGTCAGAGAACTTTCCATTATACACTTTTTTTTGCAGGATCTGTTAGTTTTCAAAGTGCCACTATAAGAGGTTTAAAAACTAACTCACTTTGCTTCACAGCTTACTGCAATAGACAGCCTCTCTCCTGGTGGAATATCCACTTCTCTCTCTTCTCTCCTTACACCAGGTGAATGGACAGTCTCTTTCGTCACATCACCGTTTTCTTTGTCTACCTCTTCTGCATTACTGACTTGTACTTCTGAAGACTCAGAGCAGTTTTCTTGCAAAGGTGGTTGTTTCCGTCTCAGTTGTGTCAACTCTTTGTCTGTAACCAGGGTGAACTGTTCATTTGAGTCCCAGCCAGCAAAGTCACAGCACTTCAGTCTTCTGACATCTGAACCATTGTTTCTGTTATGAGAGAGAGATTAAGATTATACAGCACAGAATATTGTGCAATTTATGTAAAGAGTAATAACATTTGCATCAAAAGACCTATGGGGCCAGGAGTTTTGATGAGGGCTGCAAGGATTAAAAAAAAAAATCTCTGACAATAGCTACAGGTAAATAAGTGAACTGCACTATTCTTTAGAGGGTTGTGACTATTGCTTGAATATGTGTGGGTTTTTTTTGTTTTTTTTAACTCATGACTCACTGTATCCAGAACACCAGCTCTCGTTTCTCCCCAATCATCAGATTCCCAAACTTGCCATAATCTGATACATCCAAACCCCCTTTGTTTTCCAAAATGCTCCGAAGGTTAGTCTCCGGGATTGGCTCAGTCGAAACATTACCACTGCAACAAAAGTAAGAAAAAAAAACATTCAGCCATGACAATATCTGAATGAATATAAAAAATATATACAAATTCCAGCATTGCAAATTGCAGAATTCACTGCTTCTCTTTGTCATATATTGTACTTAACTGTATAACTCTAGGTTGTAGACTTTTAGTCAGATTAAACAACACATTTAATGTTGTGACTGGCATTTTTTCACTACTTTTGACATTTCATTAATGACCTAAAGATTAATTACAAATATAAATATTTGTAGTTGCAGCCCTATAAAGATATTAAATTCAAACACTGTGGTTAATACCTAAGATGGGAGGGTGCAATACACAGGGCCCTCCAACTGAAGAGGGACTGATTGCTCTCCACCATTACCAGGTTGACCAGATGCCCTGGTAAAGGCTGATAATTGGCAGGCAGCAGCAGAGAGTCCAGGCTGAAGAACACACTGTCATCCACCACTCCATTGTTACCATACACACTGGTCACATGCACCTGAAGACATTAAATCAGTCAGAGGAGCAAAGAGGAACAAAAGACATTAGATTTATGACCAAACAAGGTTTTGACCTTACTAAAATTACAAATCCTAACACTTAAGCAGAAATTTGTGTGATGTCTTCACAACTTACAACAAAGTGAAAGCAATAAAAATGGACCTAATAAGACTCACAAGTAAACCCAAAAAACTTTTTATGACACAAATACCTGGTCTAGGCGGCGAAAGCGTAAAGGGGCCACAAAATTAGCCTGGGTGGTCCATCGGGTGGGATTGATAAAATATTTTGCCTCGACCCAGTCTCCTTTCATTGGCTCATAACCTAACAAAAGGAAATACACAAGTGTGCCAAGAGACAGGAAATTTAACATCTACCTTTAGCCAAGTGCTAGTAAATTTTGGCATGTCTAATTTACTCTTAGTCTGAGAGCGAACTAAACAAAAACTGTGCAAATATATGGTGCAGAAATGCTGGACAAGACCACAACTAATGTAGACAACAGAGGAAGTTTGTGCAATTATGATAATCAAAAGGCTTGCAAATCTAGTGTGTTAAGTGCAGAAGGTACAAATACCTTCCCAAAGGCTGTCGCGTGGGAAGTATGTGGTCTCATTTATGAAGCCCCCATTTCCATCAAATGATGTGACAGTGCCAATAAGAGGCCGCAGCTGCATACTGTAAGTTTCTAGGGAAGTTCTTCCTCCATCCTCCCAAGCATCTTCACTCTTCTCTATCTAAATGACAAAATTAAATAGTCCATGTCTGATAAAGATCATCATAATACTGTAAAAAATATTTCACTAAAGCTTAAAAAATGCAGCTGGCCCATGAGAAATTGTCTGCAAATTCATGCTGGAGTCAGGATCAGGATTCTCACCCTTACAGCTCTCCATCCCTCTTGGGCACTACCTCGCACAGCTATGCAGTTCACCAAATCCCCCACTTTCAGCGGCGTCCCGCCTAACACCTTGTCACTTGTGAAGTATATTGCATTGTCTATCATGCCGTAGTCAAGGCACAGCTGGGTCACCACGCTTCCCCGCAGGTGGCGAATGTCTTCCAGGCCTGATCAGTGAGGAAATGTGGACCAAAAAAGCAACATGGCGTCAAATCTGATGTTGCGTTTCCATTCTTGTTTTTCAGCGTAACAAGCAATACAAAACGAAAAAGGGATGTGAGTAAAAATATAAGTTAAATTAACGTTACCGTAGAAAGTGTCTTCTTCATCCTCCTCTACTGCCCTCCACAATGGAGAAACCAGCTTAGACAGGACACACCGCACGGCAGTGAGCATATCTGCACGAGTAGCTAGCTTTCCATACGAAGAAAACAAAACAGGAGTTTTAACACGAAACGTTAAGTTATATAGAAAGTTATTGTTTGAGTGTTGGCCATTAATTTGATAACATAATAATGTACTTTTCCAGACCAACACGCCAAAGAAGACAGTTGTAAAAAAAAAACAGAAACTAGTCAAAATATTTAAGTTCGTCAACTAACCTAAAGCTAACCTGCTGACATTTGAACTACGCTAGCTCGAAATAATGCTACTCTACATATTATTAACCTAATGCTAATGCCAAAATGTCTGTATTCAACTAGTGAGTTAAGGTTTTATTCAAATTACCGTTTTCAACCAGTGCTCGAAATGAGTACTGCAGCTCTTTTCAACACGACAACACGAGTTTTAATTCAAGTTACTGTTCACGTTTTGGGGTCGAGACCTGTTAGCTATTTTCTGCCCAAACACTAAGCACTTCTCAGCTGCGTGTGTGCACGAGAGGCCTGTCACGGATGTATGATGAGAATTGGACAGAGCTTTGCTTCTAATTTACTCCAACATCCCCCCCTAGTGGCCACTTGTGGTATCGCAACATAAAAAAATCCCCTACAGCCCATAAAGCATTAATCCGACAAACCATGCGTGTCGCCAGACACTTTTTACCGGGGCACGTGTCCCGGTAAACATGCGCTGTGCCCCCTGTAAAATTCTCAATGAAATTTCATGAATGAGTCTATTTTTCATCACAGAATAATATCCGTACCCTTGCGCTATGACTGAAGCGTCTAGGAGTAGTTGACAGCTCCTGTGACAGCGCCCAGCCTAAACAGGGCTGCAGCAAAATCACTTCAAAGAGTAGAGAGGTTGCGTTGCACGCGCAGTGCGTCTATGCTGCATAATCA
>JAPZDY010000023.1:19014425-19046891 GCA_029783645.1 Ctenochaetus hawaiiensis
GCCTCTGACTTTTAAGGCTACTATTGAATAGATCGCAATGAAATTTATCACAAATATCCATCGTTTTCTTTGGATTAATCGGAATAGTTTTGGTGATCCCTTAACTTTTCCTCTAGTGCCTTAATCCAGCCAAATTTAACTTTTGGTTTGATGCCCAGATGCCTGCAAAACTAATGAGATTTCCATCAGCCTCAGCTACACTTTGTGTCAGGTAGTTGTTAGAAAATGTTTGGATGTTATCACACTGAACCAAGACTATAAATACAATAAACATTATGCCTGATAAACATCAGCATTGTTGTCGTGAGCCTGATAGCAGCGCTGTGCACTGCCTGCAGAATCTTGTTTTCTAATAACAGCTGCCTCCAGATAGACGGTTGCTATGGAGAACCTGTGTTTCATCGTGTGAATCAGACTTCTGTTATCTCCGTCAGAGATGGGTGAGGGGCTGATCAGGGACCCAACCCAAACACTGACTAATACCCGGTTAAATGTAAGCCCAGGCCATGAAGAGTACAAAGCAAACCTACATTACGGCACCACGTGTCAGGTTGTTTTCCTCAAAGAAAGCACCTTCATTTTGCTTCATGCAGAAAAGAGGCTTAGTAAATTACACAGCATGAGACTAGGATGACACCTCCTCCTTGTTTGACTCATCTGGCTGTCATGTCTGCAAGGTCTGTTGATGAGGGCAAAGGTTGTTATACAGGCCCTTTCAGAGAAGAGTATGACAACCTTTAAGAGGAGAGGTAAATGGGGTTGATGTAGTACACAGAGTTTATTAGGGAAAAACACCCAGCAATACATACTAAGTTGGCTCACATGTTTTTACTGAGACAGACAGACATCACATGGTGTACAGTCTGGAACCCACAAGTTGTGCTCTGTGCATTTTAAAGTTCGCAGGATAAAAATATAAATGTGTTGTCCTTTGTCTTATTAAGCAGTTTTCTTCGGTTACTTCCCTTCCAAAACCTTTCAACATGTCTATGTACTCAGTTAAACTAAAAAAAAAGGGAAATATCCTCTGCTACACATGATGCATCTGAAGTATCTGTTACCTCTAAGTTTTGATATCTGTGTATATGTTATCTAATCAAAGCTTCCTCTGACCTCTGTTTCCAGGTGGCTATCAAGTCAATTCGAAAGGAGAAGATCAAGGATGAGCAGGACATGGTTCACATCCGCCGAGAGATTGAGATCATGTCATCCCTCCGCCACCCACACATCATTTCTATATATGAAGGTGAGGGTCTGCTGCAAGTCTGGAAATGCATACACACGCTCATTACCAAGTGTACACACTCATTTGATTTAAACAAGCTTAAACAAAAACACAGTGGTCCAAAATCCACCACTCCCTCAGCTCATTCAGCACTTGTGGCCAAGCTGGAGGATTGTCATGTTATGACATGCAGATGTCATAATAAGACCTGGACTACAGCTCTGGGATGTTATTCATCTTCCCTGCTTTGTCTGGCCGCCTAGTCCAGTAAAAGTCTTGATGGCTTTGACGGTGTGCATCTGGATCTGTGTCTGAATGTGTGTGTGTATGTGTGTGTGTCTGTGTGTGCACGTGCATTGAAAATGTGTGTGTGAAAGAGGGGCGGTATTCTAAGGGATTGCCTCTCCCACATCTGAGAGGTCTCGTCTCTTGTCTTCTCTGAGCTTGATCTCAGGGCCAGACATCTGCTGATACTTAGAAACAACTGCAGCTGGGAACCAGACTGCACTTGTGTATGTATGTATGTGTGTTTGCATATATGTGTGTCTGCATAAGTCCTCTTATATTTGTGTCTATGTACGAGCCTATATGCTTGTGTGTGTATAACTCAGGAGACACTGGATTGACCTCGGTCACCCAGGCCTGCACCCTGTCTGACTCTAGCCCAGTGCTTTGCAGAGGGAGGAAAGGCCTTAAGCTTTTCCTGGAGCAACGTCAACATATATCTACCCCAGGAAGCAACTCTCTGAATATCAAAGTCTTCGAGTCAGGCTTAAACGACTCACATATTTACTCTTTGAGGCCCGTTTTGATATGAGTCCCTCTCGATGACCTTAACCTCACTGAAAGAAAACATAGATTAGAATTAATGGTAAGCGTAAAGGTTGAACAATTCCCATTGAATTCTTTCAACATATAACTGGCAATTAATCACTCCTTATAATGTAGTCTGGGCCTACGTGCAGGCAATTAAAGTCACAAGGCGCTTTAGTGTGAGTTGGTTTCATATGATTTGTGACTCGTGACTATTTTTATACCTATGTCAACAAAGCAACAGTTTCAGTGCCCTTTTCAGCATGGCTGCCCTGGCACAATGACAGCCCATACTGGTTTACCCACTGCCCTTTAGTTTCAAAGTCCCCAGGTCGTTATCAGCCACCTGATTATGTGACAAACATCACTATTTGTCATGGGAGCGTGCCAGTAGTCAGCTGGAGGGCTAAAGTGCCACAGAGTTTTATGTTTGTTGTAGGAGAATGATTAAAAGAACACCCCACTTTATTAACTCCAAGGAGGCTGTATGTTGCTCCTATGTTAGCCAGCTTTATAAGCGGCTCTTTCCACCAACAAATTCGACCAGACTCACTGCGCCGCTCTGCGTCGTTCTCCTCAAACCCAGCGTTTACTGTTGTGGCCTGGCCTCCACCCAGCCTTGCTTTGGAGATATATAGGAGGCCCCGAGATTTGTGTATCCGGCAACACCCTCTTCAACAGCTCCTGCTAAATGCCTTGTGCGAAGCAAAGCTGAACCAGATGTGTGTGTGTGTGTATGTGTGTATGTGTGTGAGAGAGAGTATTTTTACCACTCCCTCACATTCTGCATCCATCAGCATGCTGTGCTTGGATTTTGCATTTCTCTTTTCAAGCATAACTAAGTGCCTCAGTGCTTTCCTTCAAAGCAAATTGTCAAATGCTGTTCATAAAGAAAATGAACACTTCTCTAAAAATGCTAATAGCATGAACATGTATGTAGTGACTGAAGCTGTACAGTCTGACAAAACTGACTCAAGTTCAAAGAATAGTGTAACATTTCTGTAAATGAACTTATATATTATTTCTTTCTTTTTATGAGAGTGGGATCTTTTTTTCTAACCCTCAGTAATGGAGTATTTAAAAAAAAACTTTTTCCCAAAATATCAAACTATTACTTTATGTCAGGAAAGGAAAATAGGGAGGTTATATAAAGCCAGAACGGACACAAATACCCTTCATCCTGCTGAGAGTGAAGAGCCACAGATTTTATTGCATTCATTATTGCATTCTAAAAAGATGACATAAACCCAGATAAAGAAGTACTTAAAACCCTGAAGAGCTTTTGTTATGGTAGCAGAGCTCAGTAAAAAAAAAAAAACAATTCAAGAAAAACCTGCTGAGGTCATCAGAATTAAAACATCTAAATAAAAAAAATTATACAGTCTGCAGCTCCTGCTCTTTTATTGTCTGCAACAGTAGTATTCCACCACTCTTCTGTATTGCATTTTGCAATCGTACACTGCTATTTGCCTCCTGTGCAGCAAAGCTTGCAGCAGCGGTCTATCATCAGTGCAGGCAATCGGACAATGGGTGCTAATTAGTCAGATGTGAGGGCCTGACCTGTGAACAAAAGCCCAATGAGTGACAGCGAAGGCTTGGGCGGCGGCTGGCATAACTGACAGGCTGAAAAAAAAAAAAAAACAAGTTATGTAAGCTAGGTAATTACTTAACCCCCAGGGGTCAAAGGTAAAATGGGAGTACAAGCTGGGAATTGGCTCTACCAGCACAACCCAACCAAGGATCACTGTGAACTTCACCCCACGCTGTCCACCAATCAGAGAGCTGGGTCTGTTCTGCCCTTACGAAACGCTTGCCAACATCCCATTTGTTACTTCCCAAGCAGACAGACAGACACAATCAGGGAGCATTACCATCACTCAGCAACTGTGTGTTTTTGTAGAGGATTATATCTTTAAAAGGACCCTAGGAGGAGGGTGAGGAAAGTAGTGTGACAAACTATGAAGGTGCTCACTCAAGGGTGCAGAAAGCAGAGGCCCTCACCCCCGGTGACCCTGCTGTGTGGGAAAATCAACCCACACAATGCGGGGCAACATGGCCGACTGTGTTGTTGTCATCTCCTCTGTATTCTTGCTCTTTCTCTCTCTGCCTGACCATTTTCTTTTCCCTTGATGCCAAGGCGCTGCGAGAGAAGTATGTTGCCAAGTTAAAATTATACAACAGAAGCTAAATACTGACTCAGAATGATACGTTCGGTGACTGCAGCTGGCAAGTAATGCATTACAGTTATAACTGTAATAAGGTTACTTTCTCCTGTAACCAGATGTGTAACAAGTCACGTTCTAATTTTAAATAATTCTGTTAGTTAATGTAAAAAAAGGACTCATGTTGTCTTGTCTAAAATCCAATAGAATCTATTTTTTTTTTACCCTGTGAGGGAGTTGGTTTTGTGAGATTACAAAATCACACGTGATCACATGACCTGTGAATCCATCTTGCCAGGCTTATGAACCACAGTCATTTGGAGCAATCAGCGTCCTGTTAGGAAATACTCATAACAAAAAGCGGATGCTCTTATCGGTCTTAAGTCATGAAGTACTAATTAGTAATGCGTTGCTTTCTATGAGTAATTGTGCACCCTGTTCTGCTGTGTGATGAGGAAGTTGCACCGTGTTGCAATAATAAACTGTAGTACAATAATGCATGTGATATTTTCCAGCCAGATGGACTCTCTATAGGCTTTTAAAGAATGTGTGAGTGAGTTGTGAAATGTGTTGACATGATGCGAAATTGAATATTATGTGTCAAGGGCACGGCCCGACACTTAAGTGTGCCCTCCGTCTGCGAAGCTGACTGTTTCTCTCCTTGATTTAGTCCCCGCTTTTCTTTCCTGTTTTCACTGCTCTCCACTCGCTCTGGTCTCCGAGGAGCAGGCTTGATTGAGTTAACAGCCTCTCCCTGCAATGTTGTGTACAAGCCAGACACACATGAGGTGGGGTTTGGGTGATGTAACCCTGGGAGAAGTGTAAAGATGTAACGTGCTCATTTGGAATTTGGGGCGGGGGGCGTCTTGTTCTCTAAAAAATGTGCTAGAATGAAAATGAAATGACTTAATATAAGATGTCCATCTCTCTTGCAGCTAATATAAATGTATTTTTCCATAAGGTGGATATTAATGGACTCCAAATGTTTTCTTATCATTTCAAAGTGTTTGAGAACAAAGACAAGATTGTGATCGTGATGGAGTACGCCAGCAAGGGTGAGCTGTACGACTACATCAGCGAGCGCCGGCGCCTGAGCGAGCGTGAGACACGACACTTCTTTAGACAGATAGTCTCCGCCGTGCACCACTGCCACAAGGTGAGAAAACCCATACCGTGCTATACATAGACAACAACGTGCACATTTATTTTCTTGGTCACCCTAAATCCCTCTTAGCCTCTCTCACATACACCCAGACTTTGTTTCCAAGGCCGCAGCGTGCTCATTGTAACATTAACCATGCACCTCCACAGTCAACCATGTAGCCAGTTAATCTGCAGGCCCTACACAGTATGCTTTTCTTGGCGCGCTGGTTTTAGGGAGTCATCTGTTTCTGAGTGAAGATGGAACACAGGCCAGTTTAATTTAAGCTTACGCTCCGATTACAGTGCACCAAACAGCCCCTGCATTAATTTTATCCTCATCTGCCGAAACACAGATGGATGTCCCGAGATACCCTCGAAGCTCCCCTCCCCCCACCCCCGAGACTTAGCCCCAGCCACACCCATGTCGACCTCTCCACACCTCGCTAACTCCTATCAAAACCCTGATATCTTTTGAGCTCGTTTGGATGGGCTCCCCTCTTGTCATCCAGGGATGATGTCATGATCCTCAGATTGGAGAGTCCCAGACAGCCATAAATGATGAATCATCACTACCAAGCGCAACCTTTCACCGGGTGGGGTGGTGTGAGTCACTGACACAACATGCAAGCAGCCATTTCTTCCCCTGTATCCACCAATCAGGGTCATGTGAACATGAGCTCCCTGCCAAGTGGTAACCAATGAGAGATGCCATGCAGAACACATCCCTGGCGGGGGGGGGGGGGAGGTTGGGAGATGGGTGAAATCACTCCTCCACATCTAGGCTGGGTTCTGTCTGTCTGCATACCACATGTTAATTCCAGGGTTTTGTTTTTTTCCAAACCCTGATATTAACAGCATTTTTGCATTTATTTCAACATATAAACACATGTACAAACATACTGAACTCACCCAAACATTGCCCCATGTTGTACCCACCCCTGGGGTAGTTGTTTTTTTTTAATCCAGTGATGTTGTGAGAACATCACTCGTACAGGATGTTAATTACAGGCTCATGTTCATGTGACACATGTGAGCCGATTTGAAAAGAAAATCACAGCAGATGTCAGCATAAAGACCCCAGAGGGGACAAGACCAATTAAAGAGCACTAGTCCAACAGGCTGCCTTGATTTCCCCCGAGGGCCACAAGCTAGTGTTGTCAGAGTATATCATCTCTTATTACAATGGACTGTTTATTGCTCAGCTCAGTCTCTTATGAATAATACATTGATACATCAATTAATCAGTCATGATTTTCTTCTTACTGTTTTTTTCAGAATGGAGTGGTGCACAGGGATTTGAAACTGGAAAATGTGCTACTGGATGAAAACTGTAATATTAAGGTAAATTTGCCCTTTGATCTGTGATGCGTTGCACACAAGACTATTAGATTTTACCTCAGATGATCTTTGTTTGAGGGATTAGCAATCACATGGTCAGTTTAAAATTCGCCCCGTACTTCTGTTTTCCACAGATTGCTGACTTCGGGCTGTCCAACCTCTACCATAAAGACAAGCTGCTGCAAACCTTCTGTGGCAGCCCACTCTATGCTTCACCAGAGATCGTCAATGGGAGACCGTACCGAGGCCCAGAGGTGAGGCCCAGTGAACCAAACGGTGACAATAACTAAAACAGCAGCTGTTTGTGTGGGAACTTCATTTCCAGGACAGGATTTCCTTTTTATGTATCCATCTTCATTGTTTTTTTTTGTCCTTCCAAGTTGTTAAATACAGTTTGAAGCTCTTAGATCTCTCATCTTATATAAGTTTTAATCATTATTATCTCACCAGTGATTATCATCATCACATAGGGCATACACAAAGAGGGGGATAGGCTTTATTTTCTGTTTCTTTGATGGGATTACTATTAGTCTCTAGTCAAAGGGAGGTCTCTCTTGTAGCTCCACAGTGGGTCAGCTCAAATACTGTCTGCATCCCTCCCCTGTCCTCCCCTTCCAACGATGTCTGGGTCCTTTGAAGTGAGCAACTGGAGGATCATTTTTGCCTACTTTCTCCTAATCTTGATGGGATCGGAATGGGCTCCACAGCCTTGAAAAAGACACTTGGTGGTTAAAGTCGAATAGTTTTGATGATAGAAAGAGTGGAAATGTCTCCCCAAAGCCACATATCTGGCAATTCCAGAGCCATTCCGTAGGGCGTTGTCTTTGAAATTGCATCAGTTACATAAAACAAAGTAACAAGGGAGGGGGGGACAAAACTTGCATTTTTAGATTTCCAGCTTCAACCGTTCAATTTAGCGTAATTCACTATAATTTACTCCAGAGTGCTAAAAACTACAGCATACTGATTGCAATCGAAATTACAGAACCCCGGTTGGGGTGAGGCCACAAATTACAGAAAACACAGGCAACGAAAATAGAACACAACAATGGTGCGTGCCCTGTCTCGCCCTCGGGAATGGACCAACGGCAACAGGACTGTGACACATTCTTGATGTGGATCCAGATCCTTAGAGGAAGTACACCAGCTCCCAAACTGGCCCTATCTGATTTCCTCTTCCCAGACAATGTCTCAGAACTGCAGACACTGCCATCAGAAGCACATTCCTCTGAATTTGTCATCACCCCCCCCTTTTTGACCACAGTCAACACAAACACATTACATTTCCCTGTCTGTACACTCTCATGTAAACACACACACACACACACACACACACACATAAAGACGGGTCATCTGCTGATCTCTCGTGTCTCAAGCAAGTCATCAGGGGCCAGGGTGTCACTGCGCCATCTCTGCCGGACTCATTACCCCCGTACACCCCCCACCACATCCCACGAGGGTCTGCACCTCCTCATGCCCCAGATGCTAAGTCTTATGTAACGGCTTCCTTCGAAAGCCACATTGCATTAGGTTGGTGGTCAGAAAGTGCTTGCTTCTGCCTGACAGAACAGGAGTCTGTGGGGGGGGGATTTATCTTTGTGGAAGCAAGACATTTCTCACCAGATTACTGACATTTGACATCACCTCTATGACAGACGGCTCGGAGAACCGCTGTGGCATCACAATCTCATTAACTAAAATATTCTTGTGTCATGTTAGTGTGAATGATTGTTCGGCTGATTAATGTTTAAGTAAACTCAAGAATTCTGCTCTGACGAAGAGCGTTTTAATGCTATCATAATCACAATTGGACTGGAAAGACACACCTCGACTTTCAGCTTTAGTTTATTTGTTTTACTTGATCACTGAATAAAATGTCAACTGATAAGAATCGTGTGGTCTGCGTGTGACCGAATGAACTAGTTTATGACCAGTTTTATTTCGGTTTTCACCAGGTGGACAGCTGGGCTCTGGGGGTGCTGCTGTATACCCTGGTCTACGGGACCATGCCATTCGATGGGGGAGACCACAAAAACCTCATTCGCCAGATTAGCAACGGCGAGTACAAAGAGCCCACTCAGTCCTCAGGTACTGACCAAACCTCTGTTTGTATTCATCCTGTTTTTTCCGCCTTTTAACCTTTGTAAACCTGAACTGAACTAGACAGAGTCAGTAAGGCACACCTATTAGAAAGTGAAAGCATTCACCCATAACTTTCTGTGTATTAATTATGCAAGAGTCTCTTCTTTATATTAACTCCATAAGATTCATAGAAGTCTATAAAATGCTGGTCCATAAACTGTTGAATGGAATGTGGACTATTTATTGCATAGTGTAAAATGCTCAATGCCTATTTATTACTTAAGCTACAAACTTATCAAAGTCATACTACTCACTCATTTAGATACATAATTACATAATTATTATTTATTGATCTAAAGTGCAAGTTTTTCAGAAACCACATTTTCTGGTAGGAAGTGGAATGCAAAAATGTCATCTAAAAAGAATTTTCTTTGTGGAACTGATCAATTGGAAAAGGATCTGTTTTTTTTCATCATTATTAAGTTTCCTGATGTAATTCAGCTGCCAAAGACATTCCTATTGTGTGAATTTGTTGTGTTGCTTTGTTATGTAACTGAGGATGCATTACTGTGGTTTTCACTGACTCATACGACTCAAAATGATCAAATAAAACATTTTATGGCTAATAGTCTAAGTGAGGATATAAAATCGGTGCAGGTGTTTTTCAAAGCTTTTAAATTAAATATCACAAATTATGTTAAAAAAAGGAGCATGTCGGAACAATGATATCACCACATTTTTACATACCGTCCCTAATAACCTGTTACATAATGAAGACATGGCCTCAGGTGTGGTGCTCTCAGTTTCAAAGTCACACATCACTTCTACTTTCATTTGTACGTATTACTCCGTAATAGCACACTCTGTGTATTATCATAGATAGAATTTAATGCCAAGTGGTGTGTGGTGTGAGGCAGCTTACAGATTGTCCTTCTTCTGTTTCCTGCTAGATGCCCGTGGACTGATCCGCTGGATGCTGATGGTGAACCCTGAGCGCCGAGCCACAGTGGAGGACATAGCCAACCACTGGTGGGTGAACTGGGGCTGGAAGAACAGTGTGTGTGACTGCGAGACCCAACGCGACCACGGAGGCTCGCCAATGCTGGCCCGTTTCATCGACTGGCAGAACCGCACTGAGCCACGTGGTTCCACAGCCAAAGCTGCAGCCATGCCCCAGCTGCTGCGCCAGAGGCCCAAAAAGTCCAAGAAGGAAAATGTCGAGGCAGGACAGACCCACTGTGGACAAGAGGACAAGCCGGGTCTGAAGAGACCCAAAGGGATCCTGAAGACCAGGGTCACTGAGGAGCAGCAGTCTGCCAATCTGGAAGAGGTGGAGTTGGGTCAGACGACTCTGGCTCAACAGGCTGAAGGGGGAGAGGAAGCCTCGAGCCCAGATCGAGAGGATGAGGAGCCGACTCTGGGAGGAGGCTCGCCAGCCAAGATGGTGCCATCTCTGCCCAAGAAAGGCATCTTGAAGAACAACCAACAGCGGGAATCAGGGTACTACTCCTCACCGGAGCGCAGCGAGTCCTCCGAGCTTTTAGGGGGTGCCAGCATGTCTGTGTTAGCCACCTCCCCGCCTAAGAGAGTGATGGGGAGAAAGGGCATCTTGAAACGAAACGGCAAGTACTCCACCTACAGTGGGCCTCCCTCAGCGGCGGCGGTGGCTGGAGTCCTTGGTGAGCCTCCTCCCTCAACTGACTCTGGTCTGTCCCGCAGTCAGAGTCGGCCCTCCAGCATAGTGGGGGAAGACAGCTCCGTTCTGTCCCTGTCGCCAAGCTCCCTCGGCGGGGCTGAGTGGCATCCCTCCACCCCCCACCTTCGCCCGAACATCAGGGCCTGCGTCTCGGCCGAAAACCTGCTGCAGCTCGCCAACTTCAAGGGCTTCCAGGCGGCCCCGCCTCACCAGGGACCCAAGTTCAGCCGCGGCCCGAAATCGAAAGGCTCCCCGGGGGACAATGGCAGCTTCTCCTTGCTGGGCGACCTGGAGGACATGACTCAGGTGTACCAGCAAGCCCTGGACATCAGCAGCAACCTCACATAACAGATGGGTGGAAAAGCGAGAAGAAGCAGCGGGAACCGAACATGACCGTGTGTGTATGCGTGTGTATACGTGTGTGTGTGCAGATGTATATGGGTGGCATTAACGACCAGTGTGTTACTGGGATACACCTTTTGGGAAGTTGCGATTTTCCAAATGGGGATGAAATCTTGATGGAAATGATCTGTCTACGCACACACATTTCCACACACAGATGCACACACTTAGGTGCGCTTCTCTGGCCAGAAGAAATTCAGTAAAGGTTTGTAAAAGTGAGAGAGTGGGGGGGGGGGGCTGGCACAAGAGAATGCCACCCAGTCTGCTTTCTCGACCCGCCCATAGACTTTGCTGTGTTCAACATGTTTACATATTCAGCAAGAAGGCAAGTTAGATCCACAAACGCAGCGACCAGAAGCTGGTTGGCTCTTCTTGTACGCCACCCATTTTGAGTTTGAGTCTACAAAAGCACCTTAAAACTCACACAGAGCACATGCATTTGTGATCTATACTTCCTTTAAAAAAAAAAAAAAAAGAAACGAACCAGGGTCTTGTTTCAAAAGTAACTGACATTGCTGATTATTTATTAATAATTTTGTAGCTTTTTAGTTTTAAGTGCAAAACTGGTGGGTGCTGGCTGTTACTGGAAAAAAACTTCGAAGCTCCTTGTTTCCAACTCTTTGTGTGGAACTGACATATATAATTATGTTCCTCAGCGATGAGAAACATATATATACTCACAATATATAAAAGTATGTCTGCATATGTAAAGCATGCAGGCAAATATACCGTCATAAAAGCATATGTCCTATATATGTGTATGATACTAGGGAATATGTAGGAAGTGCCTTTTTTGATTCATAATAAAAAATTATGTATGTCATTTCCCTAAAGTGGATGGAAAAGCCAGACCAACCTGTCACCAGTTGTGCTTTTTTTTTTTTTTTTAATTTTTTAATTTTTGTGAATGTGTAGAGACCCAGGGCCTTCAGCACACAGCTTACTCTTTTAAGGGTTCAAAGTCTTTCTCATACAGTCGAGATCAAACATTCTCATCTCCTCCCACCCCGTTCCTTACACATGTAGAGTCGTACAAAGTTATGCCAGGATCTTCAGGACATTTCAAGAAAGACTTCCTCTGTGTTCTTTGTCAGTGTTTTAAGCCCATAGTTTGGATTGTCAGCAGTTTTGGTGGCTTGGTTGAGCACAGATTTGCTGTGCAGCTCCAGAGGTCTGGAGGGGCTCACCTAGTGGGACATTTAGTGACGGCAGACGGCGCAGACACCATCTCACAGTCCTGGAATGTGCCTGGCTCTCTTAACCTTGGTTGTTTCACATTTTTCAAGGCTACCTGATAAAACGTGACGGATCGGGTTTTAGTTTTTTTTTGGCCAAAGATATGTTAAGGTGGTTTCAATTGTCAGACTCGTAAATATTTTACCTTAGGCTCTTCAAAAAAAGAAAAAAAAAAGCTAGGTAAGATGGTTTGTTTTAGCCTGCTGATGACACAGCAAATTCCTCAGACAAAGGCCGGAGACGTGTTGGTGCTAGAGATCTCTATCAGCCTTAGCCCGACTCAGCACAGGTGGGAATCTGCGGTGCGTGCTCAGCCCTCCAGCTGTGTATACTAGTCCATTATGTCAACCAAGCACAATTAGCCAGCTTTTGTTTTCTTTTGACAGTAAGAGAGAGGCAGCGTGTAGAGATTTATAGCTAGAGGGAAAAGAAAAAGAGTGTGAAAGTGGTGTGTAGAGTGATGCTGAGATTAGAGAGGACTTTCCCGCAGGAAAGGTCGAGGAGTTAGATTTATTTTTTTGAGGGAACTGAAATGTAGAGTAGTGAAAGCAAAGAAAGTGAGTAGAAGGAGTAGATGGAAAGTTTCTGTTTGGTACCAAAGATGTGATGAAGCTTTGACATGAATCAGGGGACTAAATAGGCCAGAGACTATCGAGTGTCTTTACTTTGACTAGGGAATCCCAACTGGTGAATGAAATCATCACGACATTGGCTTTACCTCGAGTTTGTTTTATTTTTCTTTTTCGAGTTTTTATGTGAGATGCTGGAGGCTGTTGACATCGCTTGTCTTGAGGGTCAGTCATTGTGTGACTTGTCTGCTCTGCATGGCCTTAGAAAGTGTGTTCACCAGCAGCAAATCATGGGAGAACGGTGACTGACATCATCCAAAATATCAAATGATGTGGACGGGAAACCATGCAGTAGATGACCCTGAGGAAATAGATCACATGTTCACATGTTGAATGTTTTCCTCTGGTGAGAAGGAAAGGTCCTGGGTATGGATTTAAATGAAAGACCCGTTACGTATTATATTGCATTTTATTGCCTTTTTGTATTGCATTTAATTGTCAACTGGATTTACAGTGAGAAAATTATACTATGTTAGTATTTTGTTTTATTATGCTTCTGTTTTTGATTTTCCAAAATATAAGAAACTTTATATTGCTTTATGTTATGGCAGAAAATACTTCCTTCGTAGAAGTATTGGAAATTTTTTCCTCTCCAGAAACAAACAAATCTGATGTGAAAAATTGGTGTAGTCTCAGTTTCCTAATTTCAATACACCTGTGGGTGAAAAAAAGCCCAATAAAAACTTCTAGATGCAAAAAACAACTCTAAAAAAAATCATTTGTTTGAGGCAAGATGCAGGAATATGTTCTAATATATTAATAACTGACCCTAAAAATATTGCATTTCCTCCTCTCTGAAAGCAGGGGAAGTCCAAAACGCTGGAATATCAGGAGAAAAAGGAAATAAAGCAATGGAAAGAATCTGATGGTAAAACTTTAACTCTGCCAAACTGGAATAAGTGGTGCATATCTGTTAGTTAGCAGAAAGTCTAATCATAGGAAAACTTGACTGGATATTGTTATTACAATAATAAGAAATTAGTATTATTATGTTATTTAAGTATTATTTTTTTGTTACAGTTTATTACTATTGTTGGCAACTGCCACGGTTTTGGTTTTATTTTATTTTGTTTCTTTTTTTTTTTTTGTCTGTTGATGATCCTGGACTGCCAAGGTGGATTAAGTTGTGTGCCTTTGGTATCTTTTTAAACTCTTTTTTTTTTTTTTTTTTTGATAATGTTATTATCAATGTGTTTTTATACTTGTATTTATTGATGATCAAGCCATTTGTTGTCAAAATACTCCCTGTTCATGCTTTGGCCTGCTTTGGACTGTGTGTCGTGTTTCAGGACGTACTGCACACAAAAATTATAACTTGTTTGTTTCAAATTGAGTGGCATCATCTCATCTTGCAGGCAGTGGCCAAGTTTGTATTTTTAAGAGTAACAAATAAGTAACAGTTCCTCAAATCCTGTAAAATGTCTTAATTCATCCATCCGGGTGTATTTCTACTCAACTCAATGCCTCTGTAGTACTGTATCAACTCAAATAAATGAATCTTGAAAGTTGCACGTGTTTGTTTTCGTGCTGTGTGTGGTCGTTTGAGTTTACATTGTCCTTACTGAGTCAAGCACATATAATTTGTAATTAGGACATTCACTTGAAGAGGACCAGGAAAAAGCCCAGTAAATAGACTGTAGATATAAATAAGTCTTGGTTGGGTCAATACTAAAGTTTACAACATCCACATTGCGACACACTCCATTCCGTGCACAAAATAGGTCAATATAAGGCAGAATAAGGCTGCTGGCTGTCACACACTGCTAGAGTTCCTTTAATGTATTTCCAGAGTTCAAGGCTCCAGAGTTCAAGCCTGACTGTCAAAAATGGGAAGAAGGTCACACGAAGCTTAATAACTGCGCGAGTTAATTATCTTTAATCCAGTGATGGAATTGGATAAACAAATGTTCCCAGATGCTAGATTGTAAAAGTGCCTCAAATACTGCTTCATCTTACAGTGGGGACAAGTGTAAAGAAAGCTATCATTGGATGTCCTAATTTCTTTTCCTTTTTATAGATTGTGTGACCCAAAAGCCTACATGAATGCTTGAAGAAGATCAGCGGTAATGATCCACATTTCAAAGGTGCTCCATTTCCATACTTAACTCAAAGATAATGAATTCAGTTGGCTGATGGAGACAAAAAGTTTGGGGTCAGAATGCCAAACCAAAAGAGTACAGGTCATTTTGAATCAGTTTGAAAGTATCTATTCAGACCTCATGGCCTACTTAAAGCAGCCAGCCAGCCTGTCCTCAGCAGCACCATCCATGGGCACTGAAATCTGCCAATGTTTCCACACGGCCTCAGCTTTGAATTAACTTGATGAATGTAAAGTGATACTCCACCCAAAATTTATTTTATAAGTATTTTAAAGCCGTTCCCCGTAGGCCTTAAAAGGTGCCTGTAAAAATCTTGCAGTATTGTCCCTCACAGAGCGCAGCAGCTCTGGTCAGATTGTCGGTCGCAATAAATTCCAAAAGTGACCATTTTTCTCAGTGGAAACAAGTATAAAACACTCAAAGAGAGTTTTTAAACGGCCTCTGCTGAATAATCTATTTTGCCACTGTCCATTCATATGCTCATGATGGTCCAAAAATATCATATTTTTGCCATGATGTTAATAAAAACTAAGTTTTTTTAAATTTCTCACATAAAACTCTGTCAAACTCATTAGTGGGCACTGGTTTGTGCACATTGGAGCGTCCACCTTCTGCTCTCCTATTTGACAGGAGAACTTGCTGTTTTTAAGTTTGCAGACTTCGTTGCATTCACTTGCTCCTCGGATGGTTGCCTTTCCAGAGATAGGAAGTAATTTAATCTTGTGACTTCCATGTGTTCATGTAAGCTACAAAGAAGATGTGCTGTGCATAACTTTCCTTATATATCTAGGTCACTAAACATAGACTGTAACTAACACCATATTAAAACTGCATATTGATTCATTTGCAATTCTTAAATTAAAAAAGTGTATGGCCATCAACTAAGCATTAACTTTCTATCATTCTGCACACATGATTTCAAAACTTTTGCTGTGTTTCTGAGTTGTTGTTTGGACATGAGAGGGCGTTCACATGAATTTTCCATGTCAGGGACTCATTTTTCAATGAGCTAAACACAGTTATATCAGGCCAGCCAGTGACTGATGAAGCATGGCAAAGATCTCATAGCAGGCCAAGCTGCATGTGCTACAAAGAATGCAAACCAATATATATGCCTCGTCATGAGCAATGTACTAGGACTGAGCTAAAATCAGTGTATTAAACCATAATTAGCAAAAATGCAGTGAGCCAAACATTGTGACTTTATACTGTAGATGGGGAGCAGATTTGTTCATGATGCTGGAGTGGAGACATTTCTTTAGGGGCCCAGCGTCCTCTTGCATTGCCAACTGTACACTGACTGTTTTCATACTCAGAAGAAAAGGATCTCTGTTTTTACTGGAGTTCTCTTGAACATAGTAGACTCAGTTATTCTAGGAATGAACTCCTCACGCTTGATTGACAGCCGGTCCCAATCAAGGAAATTGCAATAGTGGCCAATCCCAGTCAAGACTGGTGTGCCATTATATGATGGACAATTTGCAGCCCAATGAGACAGAGCATTCCAAACTCACCAGGTAAGTATTGGCTCACCTGAACATACTGGAGACAGAGCAAATATAAAAACAAATCCTCGAAGTAGTTACATGACAAAAGTGTTGATATAACATCTTCAGTGAATAGTTTTGTGTGTTTTTTTCAGCACATCTGCTGGTAATTACTAAAAAAGTAGACTATAAAAGTCTCTGGAGAAATGCAATTTTTTTTGTCAATACAAAAAAATGACAGAGTCAAACAAACAGCAGCAGACAACATGAAGCAGAGAACATAGTTCATGTCTGGCTTGGGGAAGAAACAAGAGTGTCTGTTTTTAGGACTTGGACAGTCATTTGATTGTCGAGGGAGAACAGTGCTGCTGCCGGGGTTAATTTGATCCACATTTTGCAAAGAAGAGTGGGTGGTTGGCTGGAAGCTCTGCAGTCTTTCGGGCCTTTGGTACTGATGAGTAGGACAGCACCCCCAGCTCGTGCAGGCCAGACACAAGCTGCAGGCCTTGGAAGAAGACAGCTTCTACAGTATAAGGGCAGAGCAGGATTTAGGTTTCCTCAATCACACATTGAAACTGTTAGCCAAAGTCTGAAATTGGCCTTTGTAAGCTAGTCTGGGCTATAAAAAAAGTAGTCTTTAAGCCTTCTATTTATAAATTCCTCCTAGAGCAATATTCATTTTTGTCATACTGACAGTAATAACATCAATCATGGTCTAAATTTCTATTTATTTTGGGAACTCTGCTCAATAGGAGTAAGATAATTATCCTTGAAACAAGCACAGGTGTCTTTTCGTTTTAATGCAAATTCCAGTTGTCTTAGTCAAAGGCAAGCAAGAACAAAGCTCAGACGTCAAATGACAAACAATAATAAAGCAATTATGTAACAATTTAAATTCTTACGGCAATTAATGTCAGTTGTATGCAGTGGCAAATGCAGACAGTGTTATGGAAAAAAAAAAACAAAAATACTTCAGTCCTTTCAACGGCTGCACCCCTGACACTGATATGATCTGAGTTTCAAAGGGATTTTTTATGTCTTCAGAACAATTTCTGGTTCACTTTTTGACCCTTAAATAAAGCCCAGCTGCTAGACCCTCTGAACTATTCCCTCTTTTACCCTCCTCCCTCCATCTGCAGAAGGTGAGCCTGTTTGCCCCTAGAGGTGGGGGTTTATTGGTGGAGACGGCATACCCAACTACACACTCAAAATGCCAAACAACCCCCCAACCCCTCCCCAAAATACCCCATCCGGTCCTCTAGTGTGACCCCGACTCTATGCCTTGCAGATATGGAAGTCTGCATAATGTTTGAGGATATAAGCTATTCTCTACTTTTAGCATGAAGCAATGACTTTGAAAAGAGGCCTCACTTTTTCGCAGCCCCCTCAAGCTGCAACGGATAAAAGCCGTCACGCAGAGGGATTTAGGACATGAAGACGAAAGAATTTAAATGCGCCTCAAATCAGTTTACAACTCCTTTTGTCTCCTCAAAAACTGCTTCATATGGAGAAAGTAAGGGGATATTCAGCCAATTGAGCAAAAAACTGGCAGAGCATTTGGCGAGGTCAGGGCTGCCTTGGCACGTCTGGCTGCTGTTGCAGGCAGGATGTTCCACAGTGAAGTTTTAGGGTGGCTGTTGTAAACCAAGCTGCCCCTTCATTGCAGGAAAAATAAACAGAGGGCCGGGACTGAAGAAAGTCCTGAGTACAGTGGAGTGTGTGTTCCCTCGGTTGGCTGACACATTGTTTTAGAAATAACAGTCTTAGAGGCTGTTTTCCATGCTTTTGCACATGCACGCACAAACGCATGGTCACGCTCGCATGTGCACCGTTTTATAAGTCCTCTTTCATTCTTTCTCGCTCTCTCTCGGAAAGCATTCACACAGGTTCCCAACTCATATCCCTGCTGGACTCCAATTCCTCTGTGCCGCTGTGATAACATTGTGACTGGATATGGAATGGAATAAACCACCCTCCTTTCCTGCTTAGCTTCCACTCCTCTATCATTCATCCTCCATCCAACAGGCCCCCTCCACACACCCAGCTCTCCATCCCTCTCCTGTCCAGATGACTATTTTTAGCGGCAGCGCTGCTATTCTGGAATTTGTTGCTGACTGGCTGCTGCTGCTGGGTGTCTGGGCGGCGATCTCTTCTGGAATGTCTGGCCCACTCTCAAACCACTCCAGAGTCCCAGTGCAGGGCGGACGGCTCGGGGCTCTGATTACAACTTTAAGCCTGCTGTAGCTGTAGCTCATTCTTCCTCCTCTAGCAGAAACACAAAGCTGGAGCGAGGAGAGAGAATGTTCCTCTGTCCTACGCTACTACTTATATGTATGATTGACCTTCTGTTTATCTGTTTGTGCTTTTGCATTTGTACTGATTATGTTCTCACAAGCTTTAAAATAGTTGGGTTTTGGTAAAAACTATAGTCCTACAATGAGAAATACACTCACTCATCCTACTTGTTGAGATGACTGATACCAGTCTCATATCTGTTGCTAGCTTCACTTTGTCACAAGTTGACAAAATCCACCAACACTTCTACAGTTTCCTAGTTAACACTGTATATCTTATTTGCATAATCCCTACAAAAACCAAGGCGTAAAAAACAGGGCTGCTGTCTTTTATGGGGGTTTTGTGGATTTTTCTAGAATGAGCTAGGCTAGCTGTTTGCTTTTGTTTTGTGCTAAGCTAGGCTAAGCTAACTGGCTAATGGTTTTAGACAGACATATGAAAGTTATCAACCTTCTCCAGCAGAACTCACTGCCAGAGAGCAAATAAGTGCATATTTTTTCAAAATGTGTAGCTGTTCCTTTAACTTAGCCTAAGGGTTGGGGTTAGTCATGTCATGGTTATGGTTAAGGTTTGGTTAAATCTCCAGGAAATGAATGAAAGTCAATGCAATGCAGCCTTGCATGCATGTTTTGGTGTGTGTGTGTTTGTGTGTGTGTGTGTGTGTGTCTGTGCTTGTGTGTGTGGTCCGTGAAAAGAAAATAAGCAGCACTAATGGGAAGTTTTTCCTGTCTTGGATCAGGCTTTAGGGGTTTCAAAGCAAAATTGTTTGCAGTGGAGGGAACACCATCCAAGCCCACCTGTTGCTCATGATTGCAGAGATCCGCTTGAGCTGGGCCTTGTCGAGAGACATGCTGCAGTATGCCACTCAATAACATCAATGGATCAGGCTGGCCCATTCATTCCACAAGATTAGCCAAGCGAGGGACAATTCACTACAATGCATATAAGTATAATATAGGCATGCCTGAACTGCTAAGCGATGGGAACTATGTAGTCGACAGTGCTGCTCACGTTTCTTATCAATCACCCAAATATTCAGACATGACAGAAGTATGTAGCACAATACTGCTGCTTGTCATTCCAGTAAATTATGACTGTGTAGATGTCTTCCCCTAGGCCACTTCTGAATCCACAGGGTGTATTTTACATACGCCTTCATCATATTTAATGAGATAAAACCTGCCTTTCCAAATGGCAATGAGAGTTCATCCGGTGAGGGAGTGGTTTCCCCTAGGCCAAGTGATTAGGGCATGAGCAGGAGGGTGCAAAAATAACACGATGGGACGCAGCCAAGTCTTTTAAAACACATGTTCATGCACCCTTTGCCTCTTCAGAAGCCAGGAGGAGGAAATGCTTCTATGGCATGTAACCCTATGATTGTAAATCAGTGAACTCTGCATCCTGCCGATCTTCGAGCTACTGATAAGAATTCCCATCACCAAACATCTTGTTCTTGTTAGCATTAGGATGTACACAGGCGAGTATGAAAACTGAACAGTCAGCAGTGCGAGCATGGATGCAGCTAATTGGCCTTGGCTCTCAATAAGGGGATGTGGGTTTAGCTTCAGTATGGTGGGGCCGAGTCTAGGCCATGGAGAGGGAAGAGTGGAGACTGGGAGGAAGCCCGTCAGACGCTGTGGCCGGGCCGTCCAGCTAACTGGCCAGTCAGGTAATTAAACAGTCTTCAGCACTCTGGATGAGAGCTTTCTCTCTCCGGAGTGTGAAAGCACTGGGAAGAGAAGTCGTCTTTGGCTATAGCTCAGAGATATGTGGCCTGGCTGCAAGAGGACCCGATCCAAGGGCTGCAGGGTTTTAGCACTGCTGGTTTTAGCTCATCCTTCAATTTGGTTTTTGTTTCGAGGGCTTTTTCTTTTACCAACCCCCAACTCCAATGTAATTCACCCTTAACTTTAAGTAGAAATGCAGCAGAAAGAGCTGGATAGATGGATGTATCCCCCAGCTGGGTAACATTCCTCTGGTTTCCACTTGTGTCTGCTTCTCCTTTTTTATGGGTCAGTGTTTCTGTGATTAAAGTTTCTTGTCCTTTTTCCCCTCCCTCTGCTTTTCCACTCTCTTTCCATTCATAGCTATTTTCCTCTCTGCCTTTCTTTTTTTTTTGCCTATTCGTTCCTCGTGAATTTAAATAGTCTCAAATTTGACCAGGGAATTTCCCATCCTGTTTTGTCCAACAACCACTTTACCGCCAGTGTTAAAAATAAAAATAAACTTCCTTTGTTTCATCCTGTCAATATATTAATTATCCACAAGAGATGTGTAGATGTGTTGAGTCAACTAACAGTGGCTTGTCTCTGCTCAGTGTGCAACTCTGATGTTACACAGGTGCTGTAGCTTCTCCATCACACTTTCTCATGCTCTGCCACCCTTTATCAATATCTCCCCATGTTGCCTTATCATCAATGCCAACTGCCTGGCCATCCTCAAACTGACATCACAGTGATTGATATGAGCACGGGCGTAGATTCCTCGTCCTGTTTCCTCTTCCTCCGCTGCTCTCTAGAAGTGACTGTTTCACACGGAGGGGGGTTTGATGAGACTCCAAATGTGAGATGAATGATTTTGGCAGTTCAAAGCTGAGACAATAGAGATAATACCATTTCACATTCAAGTACAGTATGTAAACGTGCATGTTAAGGAATCCAGTTCCAGACAAATCACTGGTAACAAGTAGGATTTTGGACAGGGGTTGATTTTTTTTAATGCATTGCAATGCCGATGCAGAAGATAAAGCAAATGCATCCACACAACATACTGTAACATCACTTTGTCAAACTTTGTCAACAGTAAAAGCTCTCCTCTGAGCTAACAGAGCAGCTGAGAAACTGCTCTCCACCGCTGGAAAAAAACCCATTAATTAATGACACAAGGAAACACTGCAATTAAGGTTTCTTTTTCTTTTTCAACTCCCTCTGGTTTTCCACTCTCTTTTCATTCACCTCAAAAATCCTGCACCAGCTCAGCTTCTTGGACAGCGAGGACTTTCCTCTGAACAGCAGAAAGACTGCCCTTTAATGCAAGACACATAATATGAATAACAACATAGAGAAGTACTCCATATCCCCTTTATTTTGTTATTCTCTTACAGACAAGAGCCTGAAAATGCTTTCTTTGATTGAAGAGATTAAATATTAGTTAGTTCAGATAACTTTTAAATACACATTTGATTTCTTTACATTATTTCAAATTATGTGAAAAAACTCAGATACAGTCAGAATTATTTTTTTGTTATCATATCATAGCCCTCTGAATGAACAGATTCTCACCCCAGTGACAGGTAAACCAGTTGCAGCTTTTTGGGTTGAAGCTGAATCTATGAATAAACCGAACAACTGCATTCTATTTTCCAAACTTAATTGAGATTTCAGCTTATTACGCAACCAAATTTTTTTTTTCAACATCTCAACAATTTATCCAGTCAAAAAGGTCAAATCCAACTCACACATGCTCATGTTTCAGCAGCGTCTTTGCAAAATGCACTCAGTCCATTACAGTAATCTTCTCGGTAAAGCTACTGTACATACGACCACATATCACTGGGAAAGATTTTTTTTTAAAAAACTGACCTCTGTGAACCTTCACCACACTTAGATAACCTGGTAGGGGAACCCATGTCTACATTAATCCCTGTCAGGGTGGTCCATCCACCGTTGTCTCTCTTTAAAAGAAAGAGAGGGAAAAAAAACTTCCCAGGAGTACGTGGGGCCTGACATTTGCTATCCCATTACAGCCCACCTTTAAGACAAGGCCGTGCACATAAAACAACGCGAGACAAAAGGTAATGAAGTGCTAACCGCTGAGGTAATTGCTCTCGAAGCAGTGACCCTTTCCCTCTCTCTTCTTGTCCTTCCACCCTTGGTACTTCTTTTCCGCCCTCCCATCCTTGTGCTTTTACAATGTTATGTCACCGACGAGAGATTCCGCCAGATAAATGAAAATCTGTTTTTGTCCAAAGCACGCTTGTGGGAAAGGAGACAACTACGAGGAGGTTTTGTGGTTCTTCTCATGATGAGGGGATTAAAAGGAGCCTCAGGGGGAATGAATACACACTTCTTGGATTGATTTAAGAAAAGAGGAACAACCTAGACAGATATCAGGGTCTGCATTGCCTGCCAAGATAAGGGGTGGGGAAATTCTTTTGGGAACGATTGAGTTTCAAATAAAATGAACCGCTCTGCAACTACAGGTGAGTCGCGTTTGATGCAGACGTAGAGTGACATTTGGATGGGAGTGCTGTGCTTTTCCTCCCAGGCAAAGATACAAATCTCCCCTTGGCAGCTGCGGGTTTGTTGGGGGGTGGGGGGGGGGGAGTTAGCTGCTGGGCCGTCTTGTCTTAACATGGTGGATAGACTGGTGAGTCGTTCCTGAAAGATTCCCTTTATGAGTGATGGCCATCTGGGCCATTTCTCAGTATGTGTGTGTGAGCGTGTGTTTGGTTTTCCCTTCTTTCTTTGTTTCTCCTCTCGTTTTTCTTCCTCCTAAATAGCAGTGAAATGTTGAAGGAAAACAAATGAAAAGATAGTGCTTTGAAAATGGATCTGTCCCAGCAGCCCTCCACCACCACCACCTCCCTCTCCCCCCTCTGCTCTGACCCCCTCCTCCCTCCACTTGTGCAGGCTTGACGAAAGAGTATACCTCTCTTCGTCGCACGCAAGGGTGGTGGTGGTGGGGGTTGGAGTTGGGGTAAAAATTAAAAGAAAGGGAGGAGGAGGATGGAATGATGGAGTAAGAAGAGGAGGAGATAGTGATGGTTAGAGGAAGAGGAGGCTGATGATAAAAAATGTAGCAGGAGAACAAATGAACAAATGAAGAATGAACTGAGGTGGAATAAACGGAAGAGACATTTGTAAGTAGGTGAGAGGAGAGAAGAAGGAAAAGGTTTCTTTCATCTGGACAGCTGAAGAATATTAGGGGATTCAAAATGGCTGAAGAAGCGCACAAGTTAGATGCAAAGATCGATCCCACATTGTGTTAATAGGTGCACTTTGGATTTTGTTTCTTACCTACAGAACAGGGCGGATAGTTTCCCAGTTTTTCAGTCTCCATATTCAGTAAGCTAACTGGCTACTTTTAATACAGCTTTATATTTAAAGCACAAACATTTATGTTGTAGGCTATCTGTGTTCTCATCTAATTCTCAGCAAGAAAGCAAATAACACTGTATCAACAAAATTTCTGTTATGCCTAATATTTAATCTCCTGCAAGCTAGTACTGCAGCTCTTGAGTAGAGGCGTTAGTCTTTAGCTTTCCGTTTGACTTTCTTCACCAACGAGTCATAAAATAAATCCGTCTGCTTTACTGGGCAGTAAAGTACAGCGGATTTTTCAGATCTTTTTTGCTGACAAAAGCTGCATGCCACTGCCGAAAACGACAGCACGCTCAGAATAAGTTAAAAAGCTGCGTAAAGCCGAGGGAAACTGCAGAGTCAGGTGATGGGCCTGCTCATTACAGGCAACTCCCTTTACATGACACAGATTCATTGCTTTAGCTTTAAAGACGGATGAAACTATAAGCTGTCTTTGGAGGGATGATCTGCGTTCTTTAAAAAAAAAAGAAAACAATGGCATCACTCTCATGCAAAACGCTGCTCACACACGTTTTTTTTTACACGACACTTTGTTCAGAATCCAACTCTTAACAGCCTCTTACAAAACAATTATTCTGCGATTAGCGAGGAGCTGCCATAACTTGTCCTTCTGACCACTGAAACATTTTCCGCCAAGACGTTCAGTACCTGACAACATCAAAGACAGACACACACACACACACACCTCCCACACGTCTCCTTCTCAAAACACAAATCTTTCATACACTTAATGACACGCTGCAGTGGTGAGCTATGCAGTGAGAAGGGTGGGAAAGATTAGCGAACTGACAGACATTCCTAGCAGCTGATGTCAACGACATATCACAAAATATGCTCAATATGATGTTACAAACCAAAATATGAACCCCTTGGACAATGTGAGAGCTGATATGTTTGGACGAGGGTGGTCCCCAACTGGACGACCTGGAGGTCAAAATCATAACTCCTGAGGTAGAAATTCCTCAGGTCCCGGTCCAAAGAGAACCCCACAAAGGTGAGAGGTGGACCAGGATGCCTTTTGTTGCCAGACTCTGGGAGCAGAAACTGGCCAAATGACTTGCTCACAAGCCCACTGACCACAAGGGCACATTCCAGACATTCTACCCTCCGACGGTGACGTCCTGGTGAGTTTACGGAGGACAGATGTCCTCCTCACAACCTGTGTGGCAGAGGGTTGGTGTCAGAGACTGGGGCTCTTTTGATATCATTGTTCTTTCCCACTTCCAGGCTTGCTGTGGTTTGAACTCGGGTGAATCACTCTGTATGAGTCCCTGTGAAGCTCATCCATCTAAAAAGCCGCCAGAAGTTTATTTAGACTCTGATGTTAGACCAGAAAAAATAACATTGGTTCCCCTGCAAACCTTGTAGCCCCGTAGTTTCAAGGTCAGGTCATGTGAACTATGGAAAAAGAGCTTAAGACCAATCAAAACAATGCAAGTGAATGGAAATTCATTTGAGTTCATTTCAACAGAAATTCCAAGGATATGTCTTTCTAGAAAAGTGTTGCTGTTATTCAGGATAATCCACAAATCTCACAGTCATAAGTTTTTCACTGAAACATATTTTCTCTGAAGAAATCCACCCTAAGAAAACTGTCATCTGTGTGTTTTGTGGATTTTTCTGAGGAGCATAAACATTGTTCCTGGAAAGATGGGTTTGCTGCTGAAGATTTTAAAAGTTGCAATAATCTATTTTTTTAAGAACTATGGATTAAATGTTTGTGTAGTTTTTAAGAGACAAACCCACAGATAATCTTCAACCAGCTTTGATGTTCCTCTCGACGCTATGAAGCATTGCAGCATCATTTTAAGCTCATTGTTTTGGTTTTACTGCCCACAGCTTTGAACTGTTCTGAAGTACTCAACGCTCTCATCAACATAATTTCAAGCAGCTGTTTTTAGTGAAAATGCTCTGATAAACCCACTGAATCCTTCCAGCCCAGCACAAAATGACAGGCGGACAAACTTAAAAATCAAGCTGGTGACCATAGTGGAGAATTAAGACGCTGAAGAGTCAAATATTTTCCTCAGGAGTTGATAGAAACCAAAGCACAACAAAACTGTAAATTATTAATATGTCAGAGATGTGTTTACAGCTTTCTCTGCTGCCCAGCTGTGACCAATGGAAATGCAAATGCACTTCCTGCTCTGTACTTAGTGCCATTTTGTGCCACATTATCAATAATTAATTCCTTTTGAGTCATGCCAAGTGCTGTCCAAAAAACGGGGTCAAACCTTCAACTATTGTGGGTTAAAAGATAAGTACACAAGCAGATTAGCTGCAAGCAGTGTTGCTAGCTTGGTAGCCACCATTGCTCATGTGACCCTTTACTTTTAGGTTGGCAGAAATCTTTGAGATCAAATTTAAATCCTGGTAAAACTAGATTTGCATAACTACATACCATCAAAAGACAGTGAGAAAATGTGTTCTTTTGTAATTTCAGTAACCAACCTTTAGTGGGATTTAAAATAAGCATTTGAAGTGGTAGCGGTGATAGTGGTGGAGAAAATGGTAGCAGTAAAATGAGTAACAGACTTAGGTTGGTGGTAAAATCTCAGCTTTTATCTACTTATTATAAAGCAATCAGCTCGCTTCACTGCAAATCTGCCAAGTCAATTACATGTCCATCTCTTCAATCTTAAACTTGTCCCAAAGGATCAGCACTCACAGAGCTTTGATTGAGTTCCACCAGGTGCACTTACACTATTTACACGTGTTATTTTTCCTCCATCTCATTCACATCCTGAAATGGCTGTTTTATCTGGATTTTTCTCTGAATAAAGCAGCTGCATAAACAGCACAAGCAATTTGTGTGCATGCGATGCTAAGCAACAATCCTTCCCCTGCCGCATTTGGCTCTCAGCGAAATGTCAGCGACAGTTTGGGGTTCTTTCCCGATGCTGTTTCCCTCCTGCAGAAAGAAGAGTTTCATTATAGGACCATCTATAGAAGGAAAGTCTCATTCCAATTAACCTCTGTCTTTCGTGGATGGAGGAAGGAGCTTTGTGAGACACGTGTGACGAATAGTACACGAATCCCCAGTGTAAACACAGCAGTTATTAGACAGCTTTCTTGCACATAGCCAAGAAGACCACAAAGGATTTTGTATCATCGGTGGTGTGTTTGACTTCCTTTCTTGCAAACTTGACTTTTTTCTTTCATTCAGGCATGACTGTGGGTGGAGCAGCTACTTCCTGGGCACAAGCTGAAAAGGGGTTTAAGGGGTTAAAAGGGAGCCCACTGACCCACATAAACAAGCACTCTCATTCATGGCCTCCGTTACTCCCTCATTGCTAAAGTCTGACTCACAATTGTTCAAACACCACTGAACCCCCCCCTTCTTTCTCCCTCCCAACCCCATCACCACCATCAAACTCTTCTCCTTCTCCCACACAATTCACCCACTCCGGAGAAGCTCTCTCTTGTATCCTCCCCTCAGTTTAAAGATCAGCATCTACACTTTTTATACACTCAATACACACAGAATCATATTGTACGTGAACATAGACACATACTGTACATTCACACACACACACACACACACACTCAGTCATGCCTTCAAATACACAAACACCCCGGGAGAGGGAGAGGAGGTCAACATAACTCTTCTCTCAAGAATGTAGAAGAAGTTTATGTTACCATTGGAAAGGGAGAGAGAGGCATCTTGTGTGAGCTCAGATGAGAAATTATCCTTTTCAGCACGCAGACTGAAAAAAAAAAAAAGGCCCTTTTTCTGGGAACGTGCCTCCCACCAATATTTCTCCTAGCAGCCGCAGGAGTACAGCAACATTTGCACAAAATGGGCAAACGCGATCTGTCACTCTGCAGGAATGTGTTATTTTTACCGTGACTATTTTTACCTCCACTTATTTCCATGGCGCCAAGTAATAACATTTTGTTTGGACACATAAAAGTGCAACCAGAGACGGTTTCTGGAGGTATTGGTTTTCAGACTGTATTGCACTTTGCATGCAAGCTACATGACCTTAAGGTGGATATTGCATTTTTAATTATGAGCATTGGTGCTCATTTTGTTTATGGTACCAGCTTACTAAGATGTGGTGACATAACATAAAGTAATGACATTATAAACACGGTAAATGAGTTGTTGCATGTCTTCCAGATAAGAGAAAAACACGACTAATAAAAGCATCTGTCTGCACTGAATAATGATAGTAACCTATCTGTTTGAGATGGTTCACACAGCTTTACTGCTGTGGGTTTTCGGGTTGTGTAAAACAACTTCTGCACTGTAACCAATTACACTATAAAGAGTAAAAGTAAACATTCAGGGCTCTACAGTAAAATCAGCCAATCCCAACCTAGATATATGTACGTGCAATGATGCTAGAAAATGCAACACACACCACTGACTGATCCTCCCTCTCCTCCCACTGACAGACAGTGTTTACAGCTGGTTTCCCACTGTTGATCAGTGCACCAACATTTTAGCAGCTTGTCTGTTTCTGTTGTCTTCCTCTGTAGCAGGGTGGCTTCCATGGCAGATTTTCCTCCGTGATCCTTGTTTACATCTCCTCATCTACTCTCCTCTGTCTCCCTCCCTGATTGTGTGCGTGTGTGTGTGTGTGTTTGTCTGTGTGTTTATCCTGTCCTCCACACAGTTCTTCCTGCCCCTCTGCCAAAGATTAATTGAATTGTTTTCTGGCATTCCCACTCACGGTGTAAATAAATGAGAGGTATGCAAGTGTTTACAGTTCATTTTTCCAATTGGCAACTGAAACAGACTTTGTGTTTTTGCCTCCCCTCTGCGATGTCTAAGAAAGAAAACAACAGGGATGGAAGTGTGGAAACTACCAAAAGGCTTCTTTGTGAGGGTCAAGCTTCTCAGATAAGGAAAGCCCTTAAATACTCTTTGGGGAGATTTTGTCAGCTGGCTTCATGGTAGCTGTTGTGTGGGTTGTCAGTGAACATGTCAGTGGAGAAATGTGTGAAAATTTACAGCCGTTTTCCTTAAGAATAGAGGCTAACATGAGGATACTGGAAGGGAAATAAGTATGAGGAATGAAGATAAACTTTGAATCAAGGCGTTTCAGTCTGTTAGTCATAGCTTATGTCTGTCACCAATCCAAATTCTTGTGTGCACACTTGGTGCCAAGTAGAAGCCAGTTACAGTCAACAGCCTTTGCGATATCTTTTTCAAAACTGTAACCTAAAACAACCTTTTCTTATAAATGTTCCAGAAATCTTGGAATACTCAATATGTATTAGACTTCCAAGACTTCATTCCGACAAGATATTTTCTGAAAAGTCCTCCAAAAATCTTGGAAAATCTAATGAAACGTTTTTAGAAATGAGGCCCATTGATCCGAACAAGGATAGTTACCTTCTGTTCGTGGAAGATGCATTGGCTTTTTGCCTCCTTCCCTTTCTTAACCTCCCTCTCCTTCCATCTGACCGTGGTTTGGGGATAGTTGGCAAAAGGAGCTTAGTGTAGAAAGAGACTAAATCCCTCTAGACAGGATGGGAGCCCTTATTTACTTTGCAGATAAGGATTGTGGGTAGTTGGAGGAGCAAGGCGTGCTGGCATGTTGGCTTGTTTTCGGGAAGCTTCTGGGATGTCTGTGATAAGAACACAATGTGGAAAAGCAGGAGGTGGGTTTCCAAACAATTAAAGAATGCCTGAAATTAAGTATTTTATAACAGTGGTTGGTAAACTGCTTCGTCATACACAGTCAGATGAACTCAACAAGCTAAACCCCTCATTTAACCATATATGCCAAATGTTACTGAACACTATAAAACACTAATGTTTTCATACGATTGAACTATTAATGTTAAAGTCAGTTTTTGTCAAGTTTGCATTAATGTTATGATTTGACTTTTTTGTTTTTTCATTGAATCATTTATCAACCTTTAGCTATTCCAACCACTTTGACTTTTTCCACCAACTATTTCAATTATTTATCCATCACTTTTAGCAAACTTTGTGAACTGTTGTTGTCGCTATTTTTAACCGTTTAATCAACTTGTGGGGGTAGCTGTGACTCAGACCATTAAGAAGGGTGTCTACTTATCAGACCACTTCTGCATTCAGCACATAAAAATGTCTTAAAGAAAGAAATTGAACCCCCAAATTTCTCCAAGCGGCAGTGCCAAAGGGGTGTGTTTGTCTGCTCCTGATGAGCAGGTTAGGCTAGACTAAAAGAGAACCGCATCACTTGGCACTTTGTATTTTGTAAAGCAATTAAATCTTCCTGTATAAGCGTACTGTAAGTCGTTAAAAACAGACACAGGCATGTCAGCTTCAGAGTAGTCTGCATATAAATCGGCCCTTTAATCTGAGCAGAGAGGAGAGCAGGAATGCATATTTATCGGTGTGGCGTGTCTGTGCCAGCAGAGCAAGGCCAAGCTTAAGTGTTAAGTGTGTCGGGTGAGAATTACAGTCATGTGTTATCGTCCTAATTATAAAGTTCAGGGTAACTCGCACTCCATTCATCATCACTTGGAGGTAGCTCATATCTTTCACACACTGACTGATTTGGCAGATGAAAGTATGTGTGTGTCAGGGGGAAGGGTGTGGAAACAGTAAGACTCCAGCCAAGGTGTGCTTCATTTTTTCTAAGTTATTTTCAGAAATGAATATTCTTATCTTACGGTTTCATTTACTTTTTTATGCACCCAAAGAGCATGTGTGTTTACTCAAGAGTGTGTGAGACATGATGGGGTGTGAGCTGTAAATCACCGCCCTCAAACACTAACAAAGCAACCGAGCTGTTAATCACGAGTGAGGGTTAACCCCCCCCCTCCTTTTTATTTTTAAATCTCATGCTCACATGTGATGAGTCCTGGAGCACGCAGATGTTTGAGGTTCTCAAATGAGCCATCTCCCAATCCAATCTCCAAATATCCAATATCGACTCCCCACAGATCCATAAGACCGCTGATTTGTGTGGTGTTTTTCCAGTCGCTGTCTCCACCCCTTCCCATCATTCCCACTAATTCTCACTCCTCTCGCTTCAATTACTGTTGGCATCCTAAATAGGCACATCCATCACCAAAATGCACGAAAAGCCTAGGTACCTTGATGAAACCGAGATGAAAACAAGGCCTTCCAGCATTCCCAAACATCCTGCTGAAATCCAATGGATGCTCATTCCTCCAATCAGTGATTCATCTGCGTGCTGACAGACAAGATGAGAAAGAGAGATGAGGACACCTGTGAGGGAGGAGCAGCAGAAATTCATGGCATAACTATCTTTACAGCAAATTCACAACAGAAAACACGGTTCATTTCCACTTATCCTAAACAGCGTGAAATTCTGCAGAGGCATATTTTCTGTGTATTATATAAAAAGAGAGAGAGAGCGAGAGAGAATGAGAGAGAGAGAGAGAGAGGTGTGTCTATCCTTTGTGTTCACTTTCATCCTGAAAAAAATTACTGTTTCCATTTCATAATAGGGCTGCCGTGCCCATTTACAAGGTAAAGAACCCAGTTGGCCAGCAGTATTTCATTAACATCAAAGACGCGAGTCAGGTGCACAGCAGTTTTAACTCGTGTTGTACAACAAATCAGCAATTAGCTCATTCTTGTGCTTTGGCATCATCATCATCATCATCCTCTGTGGTGTAATTTAACTTATGTAAGAGAGTCCCCGCGCAGCAGCATGCCTGCTTTGTTTGAATGCTTTGGCAGTGATTATGTGGGTGAACTGACCCTGCGAATGTTTATACCCTGTAGTGTTTACATGTTTACGAGTGTGTGTTTACGAGATGGCGGCTGTGATCATTCACTGGATTAAAGATAGATGAAGGCGGTGGGGGTTTTTTGGGGGTTTTGTTTTGTATTTTTTTTAAATCATCATTCCTAAAGGAGGAATTTTTTAACTGGGAACCATCTTAACTGACCCAATTTAGCATTTAAATGTGTTTATAATACATTTTCAACAGCTCTTTTTTGCAGTTTAACTTAAAATAGCCTATATCAGCAGGAGTTGGCAAATGTTGCTAATCAATATCATTTGCTCTTATTGAACTGTTTATCTGGGGAGAATTTCTTCAGTGCCAAGTCTCTTGAACTCAGATGTGTTTAGTTTCTCCAAAATCTGAGTAAACATTGCAAGTTTGGATGACGGGGGAGACTAAAAGAGTAATATTCCAACACACAAAATCCTTGTATTAGTCATTAGGCCTAATTGTTGTTACTTTTTCATTTAGCTGCACCTGTTAGCTATGCTAGTGACCTGTAACATGCACGTTGTCGGGGCTCTGGCACTATTAGGGACATTTAGTTATTTATTGGACAAGTAAACAAATCTAGCTAACATTTTTGAATGTTAGCTAGATTGCATTTTATAAGCTTCCGGCAGTGCACTGTGTTAGCTTGCTTTGTTAACCTTTAGCTAGCTTTACCCCTGCAGCACCTCATCATCTGAGTATGATGTGAGAGCTTATCTGTGTAAATACAAATAAAGTTGAAAATATATATGGTATATTATACGATGATATGAAGCCTCAGCTTATTTCAAGCAGCTCTGTCAGTAAGGCCTAATGGGCGTTAAGCTTATAAAAATTGGGAGTTGTCGAGGAGGACATTTGCAAGTGATGTCGTCACTTGAGTTGTGAAATGAGAGGAGCTATTTTAGGAGCATCTGGTTCAGCAAGTAAAAGTCCCGTTAATTTTTTTTACATAGACAATCTTACTGACTCACAGCTGGATCCCTTCTTTCACTGTTCAGCAGAAAATTCTCCCACTTGAATCATCACAAACAAACTTTATTGCACAGTATCTGATTCTTT
>JAPZDY010000023.1:19052212-19075653 GCA_029783645.1 Ctenochaetus hawaiiensis
CCATATAGACACTTCAAAAGTGTTGAAATCAAATCTGAGAGTGTTAATTTGAGTATGCTGATTTTGCTGTGTAGAGGCACCTTAAAACTGTTGATGCAACATCTCAAACTGCAAATGAGGTCAGTCACTATTCTCTGTCAGAGAGATTTTTAAATCCATGTTTTACATTTGCATACATCTCCCATAGAATTCATTGGAATTCGGCTACTTAGCTTTGAATTAAATTATGATGACAGCATGCTAACGTCCTTGTTAAAATGCTAACTCTTGTTTTTAAATACAGCAGGTATTTGGCCTTAAACCAACAACCTGTGGAAAAGTTTGAAAGTTAAAATGTAAACCCTACCAAAGTTACCAAGTTTTGGTTATTTGTCCTGTGGGGAAGTCAATATCAACTAGGATCCAAATACTTCATTCTCCTGTTGGTATGGCATTTGTTGCTATGTTTGGAGGAAAACCAACTGTTATGATTTATTGTTATGGAGCATGGATGTCTGTAGCGGGCTTTAGGCCCATTAGTACTGTAGATGTAGGTCTTATCAAGATATTTCCCTCTGGGTCAAAATGGAGGGCCAACCAACAACACTGGTATCCCTGGAGCCCCATAACCAGCCTGGCTTAAATAAAGGATTATCTTCTTTTGCTCATCAAAGGAGCTAATGAGTTAATGGACTGACCCATCTCTGTCTTTTAGAGGTCACATGGGAACACAAACAAAAACTAATGGCCAGAGGAGTGGATGTTTGCATGTGCAGGCTAAGAATATCTGGCCTAGTTCTGGACTAGCCCTACCTAAACTGGTACACCTCTCTCAAGGGCAGTTGGCCCAGGTGTTTATTGGTCTTTTTAGGGCAAAATGTGTTTGTGTGTGTGCATGCATGAGTGTGTCTGTGTGTGTTTGCAGCCTTGTAGTTCAAGTTCTCCACGTTACTTTTTAAACAGATATTACAGGTCTAGGGATAGAGCAAACAGACAAAGGCTTCACCTCTTCTCAGCTTGAATGTGAAGTGAGGGACGTAGCAGCTAGCCAGGCAGCGCTGGAGAAAAATGTTACAGTCAAATTCAATTACCTTAAGTGGACCAGAATCAAAATGAGTGGGTCTGTTTCAAATTGGGTCCTTTTCAACTCACAAAACTCACATTTTTAAATGTAATTTGAGCTCAGAGGCAATGCTACTGCGATTAAGATTTTTACAGACAAAAGAGGCTATCAGCAGTTAATGTTTATAACTCAACACAGCAGTGTCACTGTATATGGCACGTTATTACCGACTGTCAATGCCCTGCTGTCTGGGGGTCAGCATTTCATGCGATCACCGTCTTACTGGGTAGATGCTGGGGTAACGTTTCACTTTGAACTCCAGAACAATTGTCCTACAGTGACAGAAGCTTCTGGAAATCTTCCTTTTCAGCCTGAGCCAGATCTCTCAATGGTCATTACAGTAAAATATAACCTGTAGGAGGCCAAAGGAAGTCCAGACAGCCATGTGTCAAACAGCCCAGCCCAAGGTAATATCCGCTCACCATTCATCTGCCCACTTCATCTGACAGGAGAAACTTCTCCCACATGCAAACTTGTCCCGTAACTCATGTCAGGCCTCTCGTCTAATTTCATTCATCTAATCTTTTAGTGAATCACTGGCACATTTTCTCAGTGAAGATCTTACCTTTGCGGAGAGTAAACGCAGGAGAGAGATAAATTACATAATTTGATAAGGGGCGTTTGTGTGACCCAGTTTAAGGAACAGCAAGCGGACACGATCTGAGAACCATTATGCACCCTGACAGGTCCAAATGAATGGGCTATTCCTCTAATGTGGAACAGGGATGGGGGGCCTCGGATACTTCAAATGTTTCAAATTCAGCAAAACAGTGACCTCCCTCCAGAGAACTGCGAAAATAAATCCCCAGTCACACACACACGACCACAGGAAAGGAGAAAAATGGGCCCTGTCTACATAGCCCACTCGCTCGCTTTCTCACCAGCACGTGAGACAAAGTGGAAAAGTATGTGGTGCTCGACCCGCATTATGTTGCATGTTTTCATTTCATTTTATGTGTGTGTGTGTGTGTGTGTGTGTGTGTGTGTGAGTGCCTGTGTGAGATATAGTGGGTGTATACTTCAGTGCAAGTATGCCTGAATCTTGTGATTCTGAAACATTTGTTTGTGTAAAAGTCTTAAAGCATGTGTGTGTTTGTATGTAATGTGCATGCATGTTTATCCCCTGAAAGACCACTTACAGTACTTATTCGTGTGTGTGTGTATTTTTTGTGCAGAATCTGTTTTCTCCATTTTCCATTCCCCTCTCCCCTCTTGTTCTCTGTATCGTCTCCCACTGTCAGTCTGCCCACTAGGCCAGCATCTCTGGATCTCAGCCATGAAGAGGCCACTTTCTGGCTGCGGTGGTGTGTGCTGAAAAATCCCTACTTGAACTCAGCGGACCCTCCAGCTTCATGAGAATCCAGCTCCTGGCTAAAGGGTTGCAGATTAAATTCCAACGTTGGCTGGCAATGGTCTAACAACATATATTAAAGTACATAAAAGAGGCCATGTGCACCAGGCAAGTTCAATCTGATAAGTTTTTTTACTAGTTTTTTATTTCATTAGTGAGTTTATGGAGCCTTAAACCTTGCATTCAATCAAACCAATAACTGATTGCATAGTTTCTACTAAAACATGGCTAAATTGGAACATTAATAATGCTCCTTCAATGGAAAATTGTGGTTTTTGCTCCAAATCTACTGTAATATGTAGGTATGTCTGCAAGTATAGAGCATCAGTGCATTTATAAGTGGGCAGTAAGCACACCAGATCTTTTCCCAAACAATAAATATTTAAAATGTTCACAGTACATTACAAAAGTTCAACCCCATAACTCTCTTTGTCTTCCAAACTGCTGCTCAGAGGTCATGCTTCTTAGCCCATGTCACTCAGTCTGTGAGTGCGCCTGCAGAGACAAGGAAACCATAAAACCGTGAAGTGCTTCTTTCCTTCCCATCGACACATTTCTCTGTCGGCGGGGCTTTTTTAGCACACTGAGCAGGAGGCAGCAGCGGCAGCAGGAGGAGGCTGATGGAGAGGGCCACCTGAACAAACCTAGTGTGGAACCAGGCAGCTAGGACGGCCAGGCCCGGCCAGATTTATGACTCCTCACCCTTCTTTTCCCACACAGAGGCCCCTCTCTGAAGCTTCTGGATGTATTGGATCCTGTCTATAACATTTTTGTCACCTCCGTCTCCCTTTCCTTCCTCTCCCTTTCCTGTCCCACTTTCCCATTCCTCTTTTTTTTTATGTCCATATATCTTCCACCTTTTTTGCTATTTCTCTGTCTTGGTATCTCTTTCTCTCCTTCTCCCCCTCCCTTTTCTCCCAGACATCCTGGCCAGCTGTTCATCCAGACAGGGTGTCTACAGCTGTCTGTGCGAAACTGAGTTGCTGCTTCAGAGGTAGGTCGTGTAGCCTGCGGCGCGGAGCTCTTTCCCAACACCTCTGTCTCCTCTCCACACAGCATCCATGACCTGAGCGTGACCTTGACAACACATCTACATGTTTTCTGCAAAACCACCCACACACACACTGCATGGAGGTAGACGTAACTCTGCAGAAAATTTACTGGTAAATACCAACACAATATATTACATCATGCAAGATACGCTTAAAAAGCATTCTACACACAAAAAAGGCTATAAAAGAAAGCATAGCTTTGAGGGTGTAGCCTTTACAGTACAGTAAACATACATGAAATAAAAAAATGGTCTCAGCCTTTCTCCCGCTTTCTTTTTTTATTTTGTTCTCCACCCAACAGCAGTGAAGCCTTGGCAGAGGCTTTGCATTGCCCCGAGTAAAAATCAAACCACTGACTACAGACATTCAGTAAAAGGGTAAAAAAAAAAATTCCCCAGACAAGGGTAAACTCCGTTACTACACCCCACGAGACAAGTGGTAATAAAATGAAATGAAGTGTGCAGCAAATTAGCTGTGCTTTGCTGCAGATATTACAATAATTAATCCAGCCCTGCACGTTTTTTTGTTTTTTTTTTTCCTGTGGTACTCTGCTCTGTTGGCCAAGTCAATCTCAGATGAGGGACTCAAAGAACTCTCAGTTCATGCTTTATTTTCCAGAAGAGGAAAAATTTTAAACTATACCTTCATGCATATTTGCTTTGGGAACTGCTTTTCAAGTTATTTGTCATTATTTTTGGAGAAAAATGTCTCCTGAAAAGTTTACATAGCTGCGTTCCTGTTATTTTTTCAAGTTCCAGGGTAATTGTGGAGATAGGTCAAAAACAACATTCCTGTGTGCTCCAACAAAGGAAGAGTTTGATTATTGGAGGCAGCAGCTATAACCACTTGAAGCAACATCATATTAAATTGCAAGTGAACTCAAACTTATATACTGTAGTTTCCGTTGAGCGCAGTGTTGAGCAAAGATTATGAATCATGCAAGCCTTGGTAACCATGGCTTATTACTTATCGGGGGTCTCCAGTGTTTCTTGGTTGATTGTTGCAGTAAACTGTGTTGCCATCTGCATCGAATGGCCGAGACCTGAGACCTCAGAGATGGACGTGTTTACTCTGCAGTTAATCACCATGTCTGATGCGGCCTCTCTGTACGTGTGAGGGGGGGAAATGCCGGATAAATGCAGTCACCACGACCAAATGAGGTGGTTTAGTTGCAGAAGTGCGCCTTCAGCCGTACTCTGTAATTCAGAGACATCGACTCAACAGTTCCCCCGGCCAGCCTGCGTCACAAGTGCGTTCATTCTTATACGCCATGTTGCCCACAACCCTGTGAAACATGTTGAACGGCTGCTGTAGGAGACCAAGGTCCAATGGGCCGTCAATCAATGTGCAGTGTGTGGTTTAAAAAATGGGGGAAAATCGGGAGAGCAAGAACAGTTATGGATAAAAAGGAATTAGGGAGTTTTTGTGGGCCAAGCAATGAAGCTCTCATACAAAATAACCAATTGAATGTAATATCTGCTGCATGCACTCATGCTGTATATCTCTCTCACATATAGAAGGCTCTGCAACAGGCTTTTTCTCCTCCTCTTTGTCCTCGTGGCACAGCAGTGCTGTTCTTGGCAGTGCCCGATGCTGCAGCTTCACTCTTTGCTAATGGTTAAACAGCATGCCCATGCCATTCTTGCTAATGACAGACTAGGCTTACTCCACTGAAGTGGCGCTTTTCAGAGTCAACGGTGCACAAAGAGCGTATCGAGCACCTCCCAAATGCAGCTGAGGTGCTGTGAGGACACTGTCTACATGCACAAGAATGCACGCATGTATTAACAAACACTGAGATGTGCTCAGGGGAATTTGTGCAACAGAGAAACAGTCTGCTGACACAGATTTTTCTTGGTGACTGATGGATGTGGACTGAAACACACACAAAGCCTCTGATTTTTGTTTACAGCATTTATCTTCCAGCAGTTCCTCAAAGATTGCTCTTTCTAACACCATTCTCAAGAAGTGTAAACTTCCAGGTGGGAAATGAGTTTTTCTGCCTCATCCATCGTCTCTTGTCCTTACATGTATGTCGTTTTTCACTGTGAGGGCATTGATCTACTTGGCTTGACTTTAAACCATTAAAATCACAAAAAGCCAATGTCCACATCCTGATTGTCTTGTTGTTTATGGTAAAGTCAAAGTGTCCTAGAATGAACTCTTAAGCATATTCTGTATACTTTATGGGGGAAATTTGTGTCCTCATTCTCCGAATTAAAAGTAAACCTCTTCCAGATTCATAACATAGAACTGCTGGCACTGAGTTTTACACCTACTTCACATTGCCCTCACTGAACAGTCAACAGATAAGAGCAAACGTGTGTCCTTTGTTTGCCTTTTCAAAACAGGAGGAGGGCCAGAACACTTTGTTTGGTATTTGCTTAGCCATATTATCGAGACAGTAAACTTCCGTGCTGAGTCGGTATGTGCACCACATGTTGAGCCTCTTTTTTTTTTTTCTTTTTTTTTTTATGTTTCCCATGAGACAGCTAAAATGTAAGAAGACCTCCACCTATTCCCACCAGAGGTGAAGTAGGGGAGTTAAAGGTCTGCAAAGTACAGGAGAATTTCATGCACATCATCCATCATTTCCAGCAGGCAAAGAATGAATATGTGTGCTTATATCTACAGATCCATATATGCAACAAAACTTTTTTTTTTTTGCATTTGTGTGTGTGTGTGTGTGTTAATGTGTGCATGCACATGTATGCATCTAAAGGTATACATTCATCTCAAATCCTCCCTTTTAGGGATATCTGAAACTCATATCCTAACACACTTTCCCAGCATCCATCGGCTGGATCGGTTTCTGCCCCTCGGCAGGCTCCCTTCCACACTTCCTCAGCAGAAAAGGTGGGAGCTGCAGCAGAAGAATGTGTCTTTTCATCAAGACTGGCGCTGCATGAATATTTCAAACAGGCAACATGATTCCTCAGTGCCACCCGACACAAAGGAAAGGTCTCAGCGAGCTCGTGGGTGGGGTGAACAGAGGTGAAATCTCAGATTTGAAACTTAGATTCCAGGTACCACATGCTTGTACTGACAGACAGGCAGACAAAGCCGAAAAAGAGACGGTGCCGTGACAGAGGTTTGGTTAAACCCTATCAGACCATGTCTGCATGTATCATTGCCTGAAACTTGCTCTGCTGTGGAAATCCAGTACAAGTCCAGGCATGTGCTTTCATTGTTAATTGTGCATTGTGCGTGTGAATGTGGATGGAGAGGATGGGCGAGCCTGTGGACATACCAGGCATTCCAAGTCAGCAATAAAGCCAAATTGAAGGTGGGGGATAAAGCCAGGATGTGTTGAGTGATACCTGGGCAGCTGAGCCTAAGAAGGTGGGATGGGGAGGTTTAGGATGGTTAAGAAGTGTTGACACTGCTTCGGGTGAAAAGTGGGGAATGATTAAGCTGGAGCGAGGACTTTGCCCCATTTTGTGGTCAGACCGCCATAAACTAGGTTGTGCTCCAATTTTGACTCAGAAATAGACACTTATGCCCTCAAAAGTGCAGTATATAAGACATTATGAAAAAATGAATTTGCCCCAGTTGTTGACTCTCCCACAAGCGGTTGAATGGGTTTAATAAGACTTGAGTGGTTTTGCTCAATGTTTCACTGAGCAAATGTGTATCAAACATTTCTGTCAAATGGTACTGATTCCTGAACTGTATTACTGCCAACACACTGTCATATTGTTATTGTACATGTTCATGGTGGCGACCCTGGATGTCACGTTGGAATGATATCTGCACATTTGTTTGGGTTTAGAAACCTTTCCAGTGTGCTGGCTAAGGCATTGGCCAAACACAGGCTCTACAGATCCGAAGCAGATAGCAGATACACGGTTAAACATACTTTTTAAAATTCTGGGAACAAAATGTTCTTTCAAGCATTCAGCAAAGAGGGAAATGTTCATATGTCTACAACAATTGTCCTCAACGGCGGTTCCCAACCTTTTGGTCTCTGATCACTTTAAAAGCAATGTCTGCACACGACTCCAAGTTGACTAAAGTCAGATATGTTTTGAGTTTTGAGTACTTAAGCCAAAATGTCTTCTCATATTGTTTCATTTAAATAGTTTTAGAGGACTGAAGAGCTAAAACTGTTTGATATTTTATGAGAAAACAGGAATTGTGGTATTGCCCTTAGGCACAGAGGTGCTTTGAGCTAACATCAGCATGACAACATGCCTACAGTGCTAACATGCTGATGTTTAAGCAGTGCTAACTGGTTGTTTGTTTGTTTGGTATGTTTCCATGCTAATATTATCCCATTGGCTACTATAAAGTACAAAGTACAGCTGAGGCTGATGGGAAAGTCATTTGTTTGCAGGTTTTGGATCATAAACCAAAGTACTGGTGACATTGAAATGGAGCAACAGGAAAAGTCAGGGGATCAAAAGTTATCCCAATTGATCCAGAGTGGAACATGGAATTTCATGGCACTGGGTTCAATAGCTGCTAAAGCAATGTGCTCATAACCACAAATGTTCAGTTCAATTTACTTTCTTTTGTAAAACTTATTTATCTCCATTAGAGGCGATTCCTGGTGCAGGCATAGCAGGCAAAAAAAGGGCACAAAAACATTGACAATACATGATATACAAACAGCAACCATGTGGCAGAGATAAAGCAATGACAATAATCTGTCATGTAGCTGTTTGCAATGAAAACAAATAATATTTCTTAATGGACAAACTGCTTTCTTTTATCTATAAAGCTTTTTTGTAGCCATAAAATTGAGAAACACCATGTCATATTTCACAAGAGGCAGATAATAACACCAAAAGGCTTTAATTAATTTCATATTATTCCCTAATATGCTCAAGATATCATGTCAAATGTTGAAGTGTTGCCAGTTCACGTTGAACATGACCTCATCTGTTAGGTAACAAACATTTAACACCTCTGTTGCACAAAATCGCTGCAGAGCTCGAGCTCCAGTTATGTCCAGTTTTCTAGACAGCCTCCTTTTGAATTGTACATGTGTTTGATACACTTCCAGATCTCTGTTTGTGAACGCAGAGCTCAGCTGAAGGCTCATTAAGCCACAACACTGAAGCAATTAAAGCCAATTATAAGCCTGTTTGGAAACTAAATGGGCTCCCTGCTGAGACGGATTCTGTAACATGACACTAGAGAAGAATGAAGGGGGGAGCGGAGGTCCAGGCCACGAACACAATGTGGTCATCAGAGCTCACACATGGACGATATTATGCATTGTCCAAATTAAAACCTCTGACAAATTTGGATTTTAAATCGTTCTATATGTTTGAGTGTAACCCTCTTTGCCTACCTGACCAAACTGTTTCACCTGCCGTTCACATAATTTTGACATTATTAGTGGACTTCTGAGTTTGTATGCCTGAGAAAGCAGCCTTCATTGTTCCTTCTGCAGTCCCTCACTCTCACGCACACTCTGCTCTGTTGTGGCAAAGACATGCAGTTCTGTTGAAGCCCAAAATAAGCCCGCTGCTTTAATAACGGAGCAATTTCCAAAGCTGTGTAATAATAACTCAATGCCCACAGTTGATGGCGACTTTTTCCAAATTGAGTCTTCTGACATCTGGATGCTCTTCAGATAGACTCCCTAACGTGGTACAGTCGATTCAAAATGAGGCAGCGTTTCAAAAGACAACAGAAGGGTCTTTTGTCTTGTAGTCTGACAGACTTTCAGGCAACATGAGGACAGGGCAGCCATTTTTAAGGTATGTCCTTCTGCAAAATTGGGGCTCTTTCTTACCCCAGGACAGCCTAATGCATGCCAGATTTTTGGTACTTTGGGGAAAAAATATATCTCATGATTACCAACGATTGAACAATTCATCGAAACCTCCTTTGGCATTACATATGTGCAGCTGCATTTAGCATTGTGGTTATTGTCTGCTTTTGAGTGGGTGAGTGTGTGTGTTTAGGCTTGATCATTCCTACAATAATAAATCAAAAGAGGCTGGTAGCTTTTGGATCATGTTGGGCCCCATGTTTTGAAGAATAGATTGGCACTCAATATGAGCGCTGATTGAGCCACTGAGAGGGTGTTTGGATTAGAATGAGCCTATACATTACACAGATGGGGCGCAGCCTAAGTGTGCGTGTCTGAGTGTGTGTGAGACAGCCAGCATTTTCTTAAAGTTGCAGTTTTGAAGATACTTGCTGTACAGTATCATTTTATCCAGGAAAATACCATGGAAACAGTCAACATTAGCAAGCAGTGGCATTTAAAGCAACAAAGGTTGTGTAAGAAATAGTTTAAAAGCTCAATGAAGGTCAGCAGCCTTTAGCTGGAAGTTTTTAACCCAGAAACCTTTAGATATGTTGCCATAAAATCCACCTGAAAAGGCAAGAGGAGGCAATAGTGTAACTTTACTGGCTGGAGATGAAGTGTTTGTGTACAAAGAGATTCCAGAAATGCCAGGGGAGATGGAGACTGCCCACGGCCAGGTAGCTCTCTCAAACATCCTCCCCCGTTATCACAGAGTGGTTCACAGCTGGCATACAGCTGATCCTTTTCACTGCTTTGTCTCAAAAAACCACTGGCACCAGTACTTTTAACACAGTCTCATATAAACTGTATGAGCTCCACAGATAACAGCAGAGATAAATCTGAACCTTCTTCTTGCCTTTTATCTTAAATGGATTTTATCACTCACTGCTGCCTAGTCCCATAGTCTCAGACGGTCTTAAAGAGTCGGCTGTAATTGCTGCAGTAAATGAATGAAAAGACAGTTTTTCTTTCAGTAAAGCCACTTCAGTTTTACTTGGTATTAACTTTCTAAATGGGTGTATTTTAAGAATTTACAAAAATGTACAGCACACTGTGTATGCCCGTACATGCTAGTACGATTTTCTTGTGTGTATGACTCAGTTGCACAAGAAACAAATTAAGCATAACTTTTCATTTACTCACCTTTGTTAAATGCAGTATTCCAGTAAGGTACGCTGGCACGTGACCATAAAACATGAGGAAAAAAGTATAGTTCGGAAAATTTTGGCAAAAGCTTTTAGAGTTTTAAAGGGATAGCTCACTCCATTATTAAAACATGCACTTTTCTTCTTACCTGTGGTGTTTTTAAGCAACTAAACTGTTCCAGCGTGAGTTGCCAAGTTTTGTATAAATATAAAATATAAATTGAATGTAATGGAACTAGATAGAACTCAGCTTATGATGTAATGTCTCTATCCAAAAATTATGACCTGGTTACCTTAAGATAATCCACAGACCTTATTGTGAGCAGTTAATGTAGGAATTATTTTCTTTCTATTGAACTTCATCATCCGCTGCATCAGCACACTGAGGGAAGCATGTTGGCACACATGCATTTTCTCCCTTTCTTTGAGTGAATGCATGCTTTCTTCTATGTGGTGATATGGTTGGAGGTTGTAATTCGGTCATTTAACACGCATCCAAAAATAGTGTCGGTGAATACACATACAAGAAGTTATGATATTTACTCACATGCATAGAAAATATACAGTATCTGCAATCAAGGAATGTGCAGAAATAAATTGAATTTATGTACTCCTTCTTTATATAAAATGGATTATCTAGCAATCAGCTGGCTGATTTTCTCTGGCTTTCTTATGGTTGGCTTATGACTGAAGACTGGAGCAAATCCTGACACTGAATTATATATGACAGTTTCTTTTTATTTTCATTTTCTTTCCCATGTAACAAGCAAATTTTTCATTTCTGCTCAAAACTCTTTGTCTGCTCAGTAAGTTGTACTTCTTTAGGTCACTGAGTTTAGATGTTGATTGAACAGAAGACTCTTGTAATTGGTGAGACTCCCCCTTATCATAAGAAAACAACATTCCATCAGCATCAAAACTATTTCCTACCATTTTAACTCCTATACGATCGCCTGTTGTTCCACCGCCTGTTAGCGTGCGATTCCTTGATCCTTCTGTAACATGAAGCCCGTGCAGTGAGCCGGACCACATGGGGAGTGCGATGTTGTGAGGTGAGGTATTTTTCGACTGGGAGACGGATATATAATGCATTCCAGACTCTCAGGCCGCACACGGCTTTTTCCCCTGCTACCTATAGGCATCAATCCTCTCCGCTTTCGCCAGAACAATAAACCCACTGCCACTAAGGAAGAACTCATTTCAGACTCCAAAACACAACTACCTCTTCTCTTGCTTCCTGGAGCTTGTGGAGAGGGAATGGAGGTGGTCTCTAAACACTTTCTCTGACCCTTAAACATCAACCCCTTGACCCAAAATTTAAGACCTTGTACCCAGGTCCACACGTTCAAGACCCATAACTTTTGTTATTGGCCCTCAGTCACCCGCAGAGCCAACCAGAACAATAAACCTCCCGCCCACTCCCTCAAAAAAGTTGCCAGCGTTTCTCCCGTCCATGACCCCTCAGATGATCACCTCGTCTGTGGATGTTTCTGGTGATTCTCCTACGCGGAGGTCGAATCTGGTTTAACTGAGTTGCATAACCGGGATGTTACTCAAGTTTCTCTGTTCAATGAGGCACAGATGGAAGATGATGTGTGTTTTTTAAAAACAAAGCCCAACGGGACCTGGATTCCTCTCCTCTTCTCTCCCTCGCTCACTTCCTCCCCTCACCTCTCCATGTTTTCCTCATCTCCTCCGCACCGCATTAAGAAGCAGCAATCAGGTTTGAGACTAAAACAACAAAGACGGCCTGTGCTTGAGCTGCTTTTTTTTCACCTGTTCAACACTCAGGAGGGGATGCAAAGATGAATGTGAGACACAAAGTGTTGAGATAACACTCATAATTAATGTTCAGGGGTTGTGAGAGAATCATGTAAGTTTTATTATCGGCCCTTTCCCCTCGTATTTCAGTGCAAGTTTCAGCGTCGTTCATTTGCAGAGCAGCTTTGTCCAACTCTTTATCTCTTCATTAAGTCCGTTTAATTAAATGTAAGTCAGTAGGGCTGACTCAAAAAAACAGGTGAGTGAGGGTGGCAAGTTCATTTTATATATTTCTTCTTTGTGTGATAGCGGATCCGTTTGTATGCTTTTTCAGACTGCCATCAAAGAACAACAGATTGACAGCTCTCCCTGTGTGAGGCGATCGCTCCTGCTCAGCCTTCATTTAATAGGAATGCACTGGTGGAAGCGTGTTTGCATGTGTGAAATCTCTCAGATCGTTCCAATATTCTTTCCCTTTTCAACCCTTCCATTTTTTGTTTTAATTCCTCTCTTCCAAGGCATCTGATCCTGCAGACATTCAGACATTTGAGAGCTGATGGTGCTTTCTTCCCATCCAGGATAGACAGCTTTGCATGAGACAGATCCATCAAGGCCAAACTAAGCTCTTCTGGGCTGGATTAAGGCCCCATCAAATGTATTACTGTGCATGACAGTGTCTCTAGCTGATATTTTACAATAACAATATCAAATGACAAAGTGAAAACACTGTGAAAGGGGCCACACACAGTGATGGACCTATAAAGGATTATCACCAGAATCTGCACCCCCCCTCAGCTTTTTGGAGCTTTATACAGAGTTTTAGCTAATTTACACTTTTCTGTCACTGTCACTGCTCCAATAGTACTGCAAAAGACAAGTGTTTTCTGTAACAAAGCTCTAAAAACTGATTGTACACGACCCGCCAAGCACCAGATAGTAGACTGTTGGTACCTTAGTAGAGATAAAAGTTGAGCATTAAACCACTAAAGAGCCAGATAGTAGACTAACATTCATAATGTAGCCAGAGAGATGACTCAGAATGAATCAAAATTTTATCCTGTGACTGTTGGACATGTGAATAAGAAATAACTAGAGCAGGGAAAACGCATTGAAATGGCTTTGCTAAATGAGGAGTGAAGAGATTACTAGCTTTTCTTCAGCTTTAATACTAACACTCCTGCAGCTGTAAAAGATGGGAGGAAAAAACAAAGCTCTCTAAATAGGACTTTTGTAATGATACTGACTAAGCCTGAGTGCGTCCTACACGCTGTTACATTTTTGAAAAGGAATTTGTAAGCTGTGGTTTAGCTTTCCAAATACCATGCAAAGACATACATCTTTTAGTCTGACTGAGAGTAAACACAGGAGGTAGCCCTCTGGAAATCACAGTAGCTGCCGGAGAAAACTGCAAAGCACAGCAGATCCACCGTCTTATCACTTTGTCGGGTGACTTGTTTCTGCACACATGCTGGTTCCTGCATGTTAGTGCAAAGGTTGTAGCTGTCATCTAAGTGGCAGCAAACGTGAAAAGATGTTAAGTCTCTGTAACTGTCAGTTTAAAAAGTGAAGTCAATGCAGAAATGTCTTAAAGCTGCATTCTTTTAAATGATCCGCAGGGGGCGACTCCACTGCTTTAAAAAAGAAGTTGAATTGTATGTAAACTTGTAAGAAAAAATACACAAATCTATAGCTGATTTATTACCTCAGCAAGCAGATTACGTGTTTATTATCTCAATTGCTAGTTTCTTCAATAGAGCACAGTTGTCATTTTATAAGTTATGGTTCTATTTTGTATAACATACACAATAAATCAGGCAAAGCTTACAGGCATGGCTACCCGGTAATTGACAAGTCTCTCCCTTCTTGACCTCAATCAGACTACTGGTATAGCAATACATACTTATGGCAGCTCCATCCTCTCATTCACATATGGTTACTTCTATGGTAAAGGCCATAATGCATAACATGACGCCTTAAAATAGGCCACAACATTACCCACAAACCAAAGGGTGATGTAACTTTAAGCTGACTCTCTCTCCTACTTTATATACTGTCTGTGATCTGAGTTGTAAAAATGAACTGTGCGACAAACTGAAACGGTTTTTGTAGCTAATTTCTCCACCAGTGTTTTGCTGTTTTGTTGGAATTTCACAGAACTGTAAAAGTAATACTTTAACAAACTTTGGGCAAGAAGTCCTCTTGGGGGGGAAAGTTTTGCTTCCTTCTTCCTTCAAACGGAGGATGGCCCAAAAATGTTAATACCACACTCGGCAAGGTCACACTCACTGGCCAATTACCAACCCAACTTCCTCCAAGACTTTGTCCTCTTTTAGTTTCTTAGAAACTGCAGTCCAAACCCCCTTTTATTGACCTACTTTCGAGGTGGTGCACGGATGATATATGGAGCAGGCCTTTTTGGAGAACAGGGCTACCCGAGTGGTTGGGGCTTTTTGGGGGGGGGGTCAGGGACGGGGGTGTTTGGAGGGGGTTGCGGCATTGCATACTTCTGTGTGTGTGTGTGTGTGTGTGTGTACAAGGAGTAGCCTTTCACCTCTCAGGCTCTGTGCTACCTTTGTCTTTGCAAAAGGGAACATAAATCACCAAAAAGTCCAGCACAGGAATCAACAGTCACAAAACTTCTAAATGAATGAGGAAAGAGGAGGAGTGAGGTGAGTAGCGAGGCAGTCGTTCGGCTGAAATATTTTGTTCGGTGGCTAAATCCAGAGATTCATTCTGAAAGTCGGAGCCAATTTACAATCCCCTGGCCTGACCCCATATGTATTTAAGAGGGGAGGCAGGATATATGTTGAATCCACGACATGTTTAAACTCAAAAGTCTGGCAGGAAACTATGAGATGAAGAAAGGTCAGAAAGAAGATAAAGCAAGAGGGAGATGGTGAAAAATACCTAGTTTCTCTCTCAAGCTTAAACTATCATCAGCTCTGCAGAGGGAAAACACAGACAGGAGTCAGCAGAAGAAAGAATGTGTGAAAGTCCAGACTGTTGAAGAAAAGCCTCCAGTATCATCTACTGTTTTGTCACACAAAGGTGCAGAGTTAAAGGGTTTTCTCTTATGGTCTTGACCTTTAACCCTTTTCACCACTATGTCAAAAACTACTGACATGCACTTCTTTTAATTGTCAACTGAAGACAGGAGGGTTGCATAAGCAGACTGGCTTGTGTTAGCTGATACTGCCTTCAGGCTTGAAAGGGATTGAATTTAGGTCCAGGATGAAAATGATATAAAACATTTGTTTCTACAAGTTTTACAAAGATCTTTTGTAAACATTTAAAAAAAACATCATGCTTCTGAATCTTGATTTTTGAGTAACACAATACCTCCTTCAGTTCTCCTGAAGACACTGCTGTGAGTTTTTACGTTTTTGGTCACAAACCAGAGTATTTGTCAAATTAAAACTTTGACTTGCTGCTGGTGTGTTAAGTTTATCTTGTGGGTGACATGAATGTCTGCAGCTACTTTCATTCAATCATTGTTAAAACAGTCCACTTAATAAAAAAAGGGAACCTCATGGTAGTGATACAGGAGAAATCTGGGGAACACCAAATGCTGTTTAGTTCATCCTCTGAGAACCACAAATGTCTGCATGAAACTTTGTGCCAATATGTCCAGTAGATCTTAAAATATTTCAAAAGATAATTTTACCTACTGGAGGAAAAGTCAGAGGATCATCAAGGTTATAGGAAAAATCCTCTGAAATCCATGAATATCTGCACATTTTAGCCAGAATATCTGGTATACAGTTGGAGTGATGTGTTGACCCACTGATGTTGATAAAGGAAAAGTCAAAGAATCAAAAACTTCATCAGGATTCATCTGAAAGGGTTCACGATTGTCTGTCACAAATTTCATGGCACTTCAGATATTTCAGTTCAGAGGAGTTTTAAATTATATTTTTTATGGATTTTGATCTGAAATCTAAGTATACACTGCATAATTGATCTGTTAAAGTGTCTCCTGTAGGTTATATTTGCTTAAAATAGGCTCTCATAGGAAGGTGCCCATGTAATGTGCATCCTGTCAACATTAGAGCATGTAGTCACTCATCTTAAACCACAGCCATCACTCTCAGAGCTCTCAGAGCTCTAGATTAGATGTGATGATGGTTATCAGCCATTTTACACACACACACACAAACACAAAAAAAACACATACACACAAACACACAACAAAACCCACAGCGACATGTCCTGACAGGTAAAGATCCTGTACACCCGAGGGGTATAACACTCTGTCACTGTGCCATTACATAAGAGTTTTCAATGGAGGGTAAAGCATTCTTACAAGGTGATTCACGAGTGTAAAAACATTTTAAAACATGGAAATAAGTAGTCTGCAAAGCGCGACCAGGACAAGGGAGCGAATGTGGAGCCTGTAAATCAATTTAAGACGTGAACAGGGCCGGGGCAGGTGTGAGCAGCTTCCCAGGTGCACCTCCACAGGCCATGAAGCACCCGTAATCAGCAGTCAAGGGTGGTAATGACAGAGTGCTGTTGTCAGTGAGCTGTACACACTCACACGCACACTCACAAACAGTTATAAGTCAGAGGGACACTTGGCACGCACAGTCAAACTTAGCCCGTTATATCACAACAGGCATTTTTGCTTTCTCACACGTTCTCCCTATCTGTCCGTCTGTCCGTCAGTCGGTCCCCGTCTACCACTCAGATATTTTAACACCTCTTTCAGTTACTATCTCACAGGTCAGCACGTACGCAGTAAACTCAAACAGCAGCTGTGTGGTTATATAAGCAGCTCCCGACCTGTCTGCAAACCTGCTGACCTCCAGCCGTAATGGTCAAAGGTCAAACAAAACTTCAAAACAAAGAAACAATGCAAATCATACTGTTTTTTTTTTTTTTTTTTATAAGGTTCAAGTCTCTGTGTGGGCGCTGGCATGATGATTATCTGACATCTAAAGGTTTGGCGTTGCTGAAGGCACGTTTTTTAACTGCAGTGGTGCGTTAATGACCTGGGCACAACACTGAAGCCCATCAAGCCCACGTAGAGAACTGAACCGTGAACAGACTTTCTGGATTCTGATCCTGAAAAAAAAATTTAAAAAAGAAAGAAAGAAAGACAGAAAGTAATTGCAAAAAAATATGCAATTATACAAATAAAATGATCTATGTCATATGGATAAATGATTGAAAAACAACAAAATATTGTGCTTGCTCAACATTCATTTATGTTTGGTGTCTTTTAATAAACCTCTTTTCCAATGATGCCCTGCATCATTCACTCAAAAATAGAGGCAGGTCTGTGCACAAGTCAAAGGGTCACAGCTAATTTAAATGTCAATCACAGCAGGACAGAGATGACTGTGCACCTCAGATGTTGCTCAGATTAAAGCTGAGTTCAGAAAGGATAAAACTATGGTGTAAAAAATGTGTGTACCTGCAATGCCTTGCTGGTTTAGTTTTTTTTCTTTGTAGCTTTTTAGCTTTAGTGTTTTATGACTTTAATCACAAAGGTTTTGACTTCTAATGACAAGTGTTGTAGTGGACACCAGAGAGTAAAACCCAAGGAACTTGCTTAGTTTTTTACAAGCAAAGAGATGAAAAGAAACACTGATATGAGCATCATGAGTTCACAAGTTTAGGCCAAACTAACTTCAAGTTGGAAAATGGAGGTTAGCTTCTCCAGCTTGCTAAAATTAGCACTGATTATATAATATTGCCACTTTAGCTCATGTACTCTCAGTGTTGTCTTTGTTCCATGTTACAGAAAAGAAAGAGTATAGCTAGGTTAGCTCTGTCTTTTTCATTGATCCAGCCGTGGTAAATGACTAGTCCAGTGATACCCATGTTTCAGCCTGCAGGCCCTGGTGCTGGGTGGCCTGCCTACCATTTCCTATTTCGCATCGAAAATAAATTGATTCACAATGGGGAAATTTTTGTTTGTTTATACAAATTAATCAGTGCTGTGCAGAGGGACAGATGTGCTTGTTTTGTATGATGGAATTAATTTGGCTGTTAGTAATCGAGAGCAGGCTGATTTTTACCTGATGGGTCGGACTCAGTGCAGCAGGATCAGATGGTGCAGGGAGAGAAAACTGTTAGCTCAAGAGGAGCAAAAGTTGGAGGAGTAAATGTGTATTTAACACTTGAGGAGCTAAAATATGCTGTTCATTCTCTCCCTGGTATGTTTAGCTTTTATGTTTATGAATGATTCGATGTTTGAAAGATGTCATTATGGAAGAGTTTCCACATCTGTTTAATGTTCTTTCAAATGCAAATGCAATTTAACAATATAATGCATTTACAGCTATTAAATGCAGTAAAATATCACATTTTGGAGTCAATCTTGTGCCAAGTAATTTAATTAATAAGTTAAATCATCCAAATCATCACACATGTGCACTGTGTGTTACCCTGTGAAGTAAATAACAGCATCTGTTCTCAAATCACATATGCATAAAAGCGAGGGTGAACAGAGATTTTGCAACTTTTTCTCATTACAACTTTGACCAAGAAGGCACACAAGTCAAAGCAAACACCAAAGAATGCACTGATTTCCCAGCACAAAATAATGCTGAAGTATATAAAACAGTATTAGAGATAGTATTTAAGTATTAATATTAGTTTACGTCATGTTTGTTTCTGTGAGAGGTTTGTGTGTTCTGTGTAAGAGAAGATTAATATAAGAGATTTATGAAAGATTACATGTATTCAAAGCAGTCTAATGGTAACTTTACGCCTGCTGACAGATGAAATGAACATTTGCCACCTGTATGCTTTTATCTTGAGCTGCTGTTAATCTGAGGAGGGGAAAGCACCCAGACTGTCCCGGACTGCAGGTATGTTGGGACATGCAGCTGTTGCCTTTTAGCTGGTTTCCCTCAGTTGGGCGTGGTGACAGTGCTGGCACATTGTGTCCTCAGATGAGAAAAAAAAAAAAAAGAATGCAAATGGTACACTTAAAAACCGCCCCATACTTAGCACCAGCACCGAATACCTCTCGACTAGTGGTGCACTTTTTTTTTCCACTCAAAATTTTCCTTGTGGCGATGTCAGAAGTGTAGTGAAGCGAACAGCGAGTGGATCTGGCCTCTGGTCTAGCCAGGATGTCATTATGAGATACCAGCGTCACCACATGCTAATTTTAACTCTGTCCTTTCCCAATAAGACCACAGTCACAGCCAGCAAGCCAGGCTTCGTGTGTGTGTTTATATACATCCGTGTGACCCTGATGTCTAGTTGGTTATGTATCGGTGGGGGGAAACTGTCCCGCAGCTCGTCTCAAACACATCACATATATGGCTGCTGATTAAAGGCCCTGTCAGAGCTTATTCAACAGTTCTGCAGAGGAATGCTCTTGTCCTTTAGATGCAGAGAGCATATGGAGTTTCCAATGTGGAGGTAGGACCGCAGAGACACTATCCGCTGTGACCCTGCTGACTGTAAACACACACCAGGCCTAATCGTCTAGGCCTCCATAAGCTGCAGAGCAAACAGGACCCCTGACATTGAGGCTGTGCAGAGGAAATAATGAGTTTTGTGTCGTGGACATACAAAGTAAGTGTGAATGAAAAGTACCTGAGTTACGTAAAGGAGTTTATTAGTGGTTCTGCATGTTTTTGCACATTTATTACAAATCGTGTTATGCAATCTGTCATGGTGAACATCACGTCTTTGTTTGCTTTCGGACAAGTTACATCATGATAAAGTCCCTTAACTTCACAATGAAAATGAAACACTGGCAAAAAATCAAATGCTTGATATTCACTGCAGATTAATCAGCCTTTGCAAATTTAAAGGACAACTAGTACTGTAGTTTCTTACCAAAACTTGGAAGGAAATTGCATTAAAATTGCATTGCATGCATTCAGATAGTGAGACTGTGTTATAAATAATAATACAACTGATATGGTTATTAAGTGTAAAGCATAGTTACAGCATGAATACATGAAATTGTGACATTTATGCAAAAACATTTAATAATAGAGTTGCTTTGAAAGTGCAGCAGGGCATGAATGAATGATGGGACATATCTGGGCACAGGGGGCTGCCTTGCAACCCTCTCCATCCCCTCCACCCATGCTGACAGGTCCTCAGCAGCCCTCAGTGCCACAGCTAACACTCCTGTCGGATTGGCATCTTTGATCTTACATAACCCCCTTAAAATCTCCAGCCACCACCTCCGCTGCTGCAGAGCTCAGCACAGAAAAAGCTTTTTTGTTTTTTGTCTCCGAACAAAGCAGAAACACCACATCTGTCAGCAACACTCATTTGTTTTGAATTCCCCTTTTTATCCTTTTACATCCATACCATGCACGACCCAGCCAGGCTTAATGACCTACAGCACGGAGAAGAAAAGCCAGTTGCCAGGCAATTGTGTTTATATGGACTGTGGGTTCTGCTCAAGGGAAGCTATGGGTGGCAGGAGGAGGAGGAGAGAGGTGAGAGGATGTGGGGAGGACAGTCGCGGCTTGGAATAAGCTGTTGCGGGTGAGCGTCAGCCCTCATTGGCTGGCTGATGGAGAACATCATGTTATATAGTCTTACATTGGAGGGTTTTTATAGAGTGAGAGTGAAAGAGGGAGAGAGTGATCATTATGGCTCCTGGAATAGCATAATTAGAGAGAAAGGCTCTGCTGTCTGAGTGTATATGTGTGTGAGTGTTTGTGTGTGTGTGTGGGAGTGTTGTTTTTCTCTTCCTCAAGGGTATAAAATAGTATAACTTCCCAGGTACATTTATGGAACATTGCTTTGCGGATATTTTTTCGGACTCCTCACGAATGGTACCTTTTTCAGGAGACGCATTGGCCATTTCAAAAGCCTGTGCCAGTAACTGGAAACAAAAGAGACTATTATGTTAAAGTGGCTCATCTGTTTTCTTCTCTGTAAAAAAAAAGTCCATTAAAACTAAAAGGCACTGAGACTCCTGTGGGCCATTTAACACAAACTTTATCTTTGAAGCCAAAAATTCAACAAAAATCTCACAAAACTTTATTTAAAACCTTTAATAAGTGATATTCAGCCACTTGGAGGCAGCAGAAGCAAGTAATGAGGAAAACACTGGCACATCGTCAACATTTAAGTGGATGTGACGGCCATGTTTCTGGCCTCCTGATAAATGAGACTGTGATGTTTGCTCTTGGTTTGGTTTCAAGAGTTTGTTTTTTTTTTTCCTGAAAACCTTCAGCGGCCAAAATCAACAGTATGAGATTGTAAAGCATGAGCTGGAGCAGTAAAGATACAGGGTAGAAAACCAAAACACTGAGCTGAAAGAAGCTACGGAGCTCAGAGTTTAGGAAAACGGCATAGAAGGTGTTTGTCACTTCATGTGACCCTTTATACATAACATCTAGTTGCTTTTTGCTTTATCTGTTCTTATTGAAAAAAGAAAAAACATTGCAGCTGTTTTATACCACAGGGGAAATCCCAGAGTTTTTAAATATTTAGACAAGTTTATAATGACACACAGTATGTCAGGAATATTTAAATTATTGAACAGTGCAGCCCTGCAGACACAGACTATTGTATTTTAAACACTTACATAATTTAGTTTGAGTGAAGGGCTGGAACAAACTAAAGTAGATATACAGTGTGCCACAGTCACACATTTTCACAGTAAAGTAAGATGATTTTAAAGATACCTTATGGAGATTTTGCCACTAAAAGCACCACAAGCAATGTTTTTGTGTGTTTTATTTGTATTTTGTGCACAAACACAAAGAGCCTGCTGTCAGTTTCAAGCTCCTGTATGGACTAAAAAAAACAGTAACACACCTAGAAAGGCAGAGAAACTAGAAAACATGGATATAGACAATGTAAGTTTCATTGAAGTCTGTTTCACACAGAATACTTTTTTGTAGCTAACCCTAAATGTTAATATAAACTAACCTCCACATGTTACCTTTACAACCACTCAAAGGGAGCCTAAATTTTCCACTTTTGAACCATTTTCCATCAAGAAGTATACACTGTTAAAGAAACAAATCCCTGTAAAAACTGTTTAGAGCTGTAAGATCATGCAAATTAAGGGACACTCTCAAAAGAGGTGTTGGTATTGAAAATTTTGAAAGCCTTATTGCAACGCTTAAGCATCAGAAACTGCATTCACCCCGCTCTATATGTATCTAAGTTGAAGAAAAAACAAGTGCATAGAAAACGGGAAACCTCGTATTTGTTTTAAATTTGAGTATTTATTTAGTTGAACTCAAAAAAGCGGAGACATTCTCTCGAGTTGATGCCATAAGGTCCAAAGTGAGTCTTAAAGTCTGTAAGGGCTCAAACGTGGTAATGACTAATGATGTAAAGATCTTCTGGTCTTTCATATTAATGTTTCTGTCTGTTAACACAGGAAACATTTTATCAGCAACTCTTAAACAAAAAATTCAGCGGGCCTTGATTGAAACAGTCCATTAAATAAACACCGGGCGGATGAAGTAGCCTAATCATCACATCTAATCAAGAGAATGTGGATGTGATAGCGGTTAAACACACATCAAGGCTGCGTTCAGGAAATAGGATGTGAACACTTAATGCAGCCGTGAACGGAGAATTGATTTTTTTCCTCGGAACAAAAGCATAATCATGCTCTTTCCAAATACAGCGCTCCACCGTTTCCGTTAGCAAAGAGCAGTTTAAATGCTTGCAACTGCTTGTACTCGTACTGGCAAGTGTGCGGACACGCTTTAACACACAATCTGAGCTAATTGCATACATGCATGCATAAGTTCACACACACACTCACACACACCACCATTCTTTACCATCAGCTTGACTTCATTAGCTGTTGCGGTGTGTGCAACCGCTCTGCTGATGAAAGACAAGAAGCTGGATCAGTCGCTGCCGCAGGGACGTTACAAGCACAGCAGTTTACACAACACTGGAGCACTAAAGTTGGCCTTCATTAGAGGGATTAGAAGCCTAATCTAAAACACCGTTCAAGTCTCTCATCCCAAACCCTAAACAGCCTCTCTAGGGGGGCCCTTCCCTCCTACACCAACCATAACATCTCAGACTTCAAACACTCCATCTGAAACCCCAACCTCTGGGTGCTATCCCCTCTCTCGTCGACCCCTATCTCAGAGCGAGAGGTTGCAAAGGGTGATGGACCCCATGTGATGGTGCAGCTGTGGAGTGATTTAATGTTGGGTTAATTGTTGGGTGAACGGGGAATCATACCCACAAGCTGCCGGCTCCAGTTTGATTACGGGTTCACCTGTTATCAGGTTGTTGCATACAGTTCATTAGCTTCTTAATGGGACTCACCCCCCCCCCCCCCACCCCTACC
>JAPZDY010000023.1:19086477-19097835 GCA_029783645.1 Ctenochaetus hawaiiensis
TTATGATTAACATAGACACTGTTGATTGTTTTTAGTCCTACTCCTGCAGCTGTAAATACTCACTATAACACTAAATGTGTATTAATCTGAAGCTTAAAATCATTCCCCCAAAAATAAAACAGTTTTTACATTGATTTACATCTTTCATAGGAACAAGTTAAGAAGTACCGAGGGATCGACTGAAACGTTATTGAACTTCAAGATTCAGACTTGATTAACCACTGAAAACTTCGCACAGGCCTCAACATGGCAGAAGGCTTCGATAGCACCAAGCCAGTGCACCTTATAATGAGAATTTTTTTATCGCACTGAGACAGTTTTGGCTTTATTTTTTCATGGGATTTGCTAACACTAAGAAAACTCCACAACAGCACCAGCTTTATCATCCAAGGATCACGCACAGGAGAACAACATTCAGAGTAAAGTGTGACACATTATGTATAAAACTGTAAAATCAGTGCAGGTGTTACACAGAAAGTGTCAGGAAAAACAAGGGAGGATTAAACACAATGACCACTTCTCTCTCTCTCTCTCTTATATTTTTCCTCTTTACTATTCTTTTGCAACTGAATGTATTTTCATGACACTTTTTTTTTCATTTTTGGCTGAGAAACATTAGGGCACATTTTTGTTTTTTTTTGAAAAATGAACAAACTGTGCGTCAATGCTTCTTCTGAGAAACATTGTAAGAGCAGTGTGAATTACCCAGAAGCACTGGAATCAGAGCTCTTCAAGGGGAAAAACAACATGCTGCTGGAGAAAGCATGAGTAAGAGAGAGACAGACAGACAGACAGAGAGAGAGAGAGAGAGAGAGACAGACAGACAGACAGAGAGAGAGAGAGAGACAGACAGACAGAGAGAGAGAGAGAGATAGAGACAGACAGACAGAGAGAGAGAGGGAGAGAGAGACAGAGACAGAGAGAGAGGGAGAGAGAGAGACAGACAGACAGAGAGAGAGAGAGAGATCCTCTAAGTATCATGAGTCATATGCTGATGTTACGTAATCAGACTGAGGCCTCGGTTAATTGACAACACCAGGTACGACCTAGCTGATGCACCCAGACCATTTTGGGACATGGATTTAAACACTTTTGTCTGAACTTATTGACATTCTTAGTATTCAGAACCATGATTAATATCAGTGTCATTTTCCAACCCGCTGCTTGAATAAATGTTGGCATTGTATGTTTTTGCAAACCATAGATGTGTTGAAACATTTATGTTTCTGTACGTTGAAACTTGACGTTTCTTTGAGTTTCTGTTTTCAATCAAATGTTGTGACCGCACTGTGGTTACAGTCTGGTCAAGTCAGAGCACAAAAACCACTTGATTAGGTCTAGGAAAAGATCATGTGAAGGCTTAAAATACCTGGTTTGGACACCACGATCATGGCTGGAAAATGTCCCAACATCTCATTGAAAACACCTAGTTTTGCTGCAACAAGCACGGCTGGAAAATGTCCTAGTGTCTCCTTAACATTTCCATGTCATGCTGGCAAAGGTACCGCTGAAAAAAATCTCCCAATATCTTGCTAAAAACATCCTCTTTTCTCATAAAAGCTACACTAGACAATGCCAGTTTTCTCATCACAAACTTAGCTGGAAAATGTCTTGAACACTAAAGTGCTGCATGTAATCTGAGGTACAGCACCTTGGTGTGTTGTTAAAATGCTAATTAGATTTGAATGAAACTTAGAAATTTAGCATATACATGGTTTTACAGAAATATACTATGCCAACATTTTATCCTGGTGACTGGTCTCTATTTTCAGACGTTGCAGCTGCAGATCCCTGATTGAAATCAGTGCTTTTTTCAATAACACTCAGATGTTCCGTGATGAATCGACAGGAATGTGTTTGCTGCTTTCTGAAAAACTCAGATTTCTCCCTGCCCCTCTTAATCTGCTGCACAATAAATCATTGATGGCATCTTGGAGGAATAACTGAGCAGTGATTATTATTGCAGAGGGCAATTGGGAATGTGTGTGAGTCCCAGACAGTTAGTTAGTGGGTTGGCTGGGCCCCTTGTCTCCTCCTGAGAAAGAAAAAGAACGTTTCAGTGCTGAGACCCAGAAGCCAAGATGGCTGTCACAATGCCCGCTGCCGCTTCCCACAGCAGCCAGTCCCAGGGTGGGTGCTTGTCTGCTTCGATGCCCATCTTTTTTTGCCAAGTGAAAGGTGATGATGGATGCCGTATGGGGACCTCCGCTGTGTGTCCCTGCATCAATGTACCACCAGTGACTCCATGAGGCAGCATCCTCTAAGCCCCAGCAGGCTGTCCACATTCCTGCTCAGTGAGAGTGTTAAAGCCTGAGACTTTATTCAGTGTGTGGTGGGCCAGTTATATGCTCTCTGCTTGTGATGTGAGCGTCTTTAGGTGAATGAATATGCAGGATCCTGTTGAGACAAGGAACAATTACAGTCATCAACTTTTATGTGACTCGTTTCACGGCCTTCTGTTCACTTTAAGATAAAAAAGAGCGGGTTAAGAGTCGACAAAGCAGCCTCATTATTTTAGAGTACCTGTGTCGTGTTCTCCTCAGCAGCTGCTAGTCTGCAAAAGAAGGAAATAGAATCAGCGCTGAGATATTTGTAGGACAAACATCTTTATTTGAACAAATTTCTACTTTGTGTCGCACTCAATGTCAAAACTGTGTTCAAAAAACACCCACACACTCCATCCAGCATTTTGAACTGAGGCACCAAAGTGAGAAAAAAATAGAGTCGTTGTGACAGAGTACACAAAAACAAATTCATTCAACATATTCAACCTTGATGAGCACAAGCACAAATATGAGGAGAGGAAAGCTTTCAGGACAGCAGCATTCAACAGCAACATGTACCGTAGCAGTTTGTTTACTGTAGCTTCAATAAACTGGTTTTTATTTCTTCACTATTTCAATAAGTCTGTCAGAAAGGTGTGTATATATAAATGGTGGTCTATTGAGTCGAGGCTACACTAACATAGAGTAGAAAGTCAGAATGGTAATAGAATAATGGATTTTGCAGCACAGACAAATAACACTCATGGAAAAACTAAAACACAACAGGAAGATGCAAATGATTTTACTGCACTTTGCCACAATCAAATTAAATGCTGTGCACCACGTTTATCTTCACAGCAATGAGGAACCAATCTGTAATAGCAGAGGAATTGCTTTTCAGATAGATTTAGTAAAATAAAGGTCAAATCATACTCAAAAATGCTGCAGGCAGACAAATGGTTTCATGGGGTGGTTGCCTGGACACAAGGGATTATTTTTTTCTCTACGCCTTGAGCTGCTTCGCTACGAGATGCTCATCAATGTCAGAGGTAGCATCTTAATATAGCCTACAGTTCAAAACATCAACAGTGACCTTTATTTTCCATAAGGAGATAATCGTTTTTTTCAGAATTAAGAAAGTAAAGAACAGTGTTTATGGACTGTTAAGATATTTACCTTTTCGTGCTGACTTGGACTGACTAGCAACCACAGTGGTCAGGTCTGCTGGTAGACCGACGTAAACGCCACCATAGTTCCTGAGAGGAGAACAATGTTAGAGACAAAGTAAGGATTGAAATATACTGACTGCATTATGTCTTCTATAATTCTAACTATTCTAAGAGAAGCTACACCCTAAAAGGTGTAAAAGGCCTAAAAGGTGTATTAGGGCTTTTTGTTTTCTAGATATACATTTAATTAGAAGAGAGTAAGAGTTTTGCATCTCATTTTCAAAAGTGTTAAACTGAAAAGATCAGAGAAAGGTGTCTCAGTCATATCGTCCATGATTAAGTTTTAATATCTTGTGGATAAAAAAAAGACAGTTACCCAATTTAAAACCTGAGTGGATCTGAGAATTTTATAGTCTACTCATGCATTGTTTTATTACCTGTTACTGCAAAAAATAATTGGAAATGCTAGTAACAATAATGGTAATCAAGATAAGTTATTATGTCGGATATATATTGGAAAATTACGTTTCCGCTCATATTTTAGCAAAGTCTTGTCATAAACCAAGTTAGATGTGTCATCTAATGACTGTTGAGCCATTTTAATCCATAAATACATTCGACAGCGCCTTAAAAAATAATATAAAATTAAAATAATTTGGAGAAAATTATCAAAATACCTTCTTTTCTCATCTTCTGCTGAGGGATCTTCTGTCCTGATTGAGAGAAGAAGCTCAGGTCAGGTCAGCTCTTAGGAGCACAGAGGACATAAAAACTTCCAAATAAAAAAGCAGATCACATGGAAAGCAAGACACTTGAGTGTGGAGCCGCAGGACATTATTAGTTATTTCCTTCTCAGAATTTTAAGCAAATGATGCCAATTTTCCTGTCAGGTCCAAAATGATGCTGCTAAACAAACTTCTTCCAGTGTCCTCAGTTCTCCCTTTTTCCTTGGTTGTTTGTCCTTTTAAGAGCTGACAAGAAACTTCACCACTTTATTCTTTATGTGTTACTTTTCTACCAGTGTCCACAAAATAAATCAGTTTTACTTTTGGGGTAATTGTGCGTGCGTGTATGTGCGTGTGTGTGTGTGTGTGTGCATGCGTGTGTGTGTATGTGTGAGAGAGAGACATTCTGCTGTGTAGTACAGTCCACGGAAGGAAGCTGTGATTAGCTTTGGTGAGTCAGTAGTGTGCTGCTGTCAGCTCTCACGGGTCCTGTGCTGGCGGCTCAGATAGTTATCAAGGAGCACACACACACACACACACACACACACACACACACACACAGACAGGCACACATGCACACACACACAAAAAGACATATATGTGCAGTACACAGAGACACACACACACATACCCACTGATTCCAGGAAATGCTTTGGAAATTATGCCCCTCCCTAAGCTCTGATAGACGCTAACTGTAGACAGCAAAGAACAACTTGATCTCTGTATGAAACTTCACAGAAAAATGTGACAGGTTGGATTTTTCTTTCTAGAGTCAGAAGAAACCTTTTTAATTTTTACCTAAAGACAGGGACCTGCTCTATTTTTTAAACATTTTTTCCTTTCTTTTAAATTACTGTCAATCTGTTTACTTAGGTTTTTCCAGGTCCAATTTTGGATGATTACAAATTGATTTAACACCGCAAGCCACAAATCTTTGGTCCTCAAAAAATTGCATTATAAAATATGTAAATACAGGAAAATATATTAAAATCTTTTATTACTGTGTACAACCATGAACATTTAACAGCAAATGAAGCATTAAAGATTTCATTGTAGTCTAATTTAAGTTTAAATCTGAGTTAAAAAGCAGTTTTCAGCAATTTGTTTGGAATGTACACATGCACATGTTTCATGCATTACTCTTAAAGGCTTTCAGATGCATATTTGCAGTTGTAAAGCTTCCCTGGGCTGCCCACTCTGGAAATAATAAGGTCAAAGCATAGCTGTGTACTGCAAAATTACTATATGGATAGATATATAAAGCTCTTTTTTTAGGAGGTAATATGTGATTTGGATGTAAGAAGCCTGAAGGCAACATAATGGATACAGTTAAAAAATAGTTTAAAAATGAGTATGCTACTTACACATCTTTGGAGGCTTCGGCTGGCCCTGAAAACAGATAAAAAACAAGAATCTAATCAATCTTCCTGTGAAAAATAATGAAGGATTATTCCTTGTGTGTTTAAAATCCGTGAACCATTCAAGAGTTTCTTTCAATACGCTCTTTTTCAAAAGGGATGTGAGGACACTTATGCAAAAACAAAGACAACTACTGTTTGTCAGTTCTTCAGTAAATTGCATTAAACTTCAACACATCAGCTCCCTGCTTGCTGTTTTATAACTAATCACAGAAAGTTGAAGGCTAAAACTTAGGATGGAACTGACAACAGCCCTTAAATGAACAGAGAGCAGAGAAGATGTGAGCCCTCAGTGGGTAGAGATTTAAAGAAACGTAGTGATGTTAGCCTTAGAGAGCACTCCATGAGACCACCGGAGAGATTTCAGTGGACGTCCCCCTGCTGTAATCAGGGCATTCAGGACATGTGAGGCTTCATAAGAGCTGAATCTACATTAGACTTCCCGTATTTGTTCATTCTGAATGTGAATCAACCGTGCATCCACAGTAACTGTAGCATGATTAGCATTTTTCTTGATTGCGTGTCAAAATCACAGCACTCACTTAAAGTCAGTGAAAGGTCAAAGTATTGGTTTAAGACTAAAGAAAATCAACACTGATTTGAATCAAGAGTCATGACCTTTTACTTTTATCGGCTGACACAATCTTTTTCTAACCTCAATCAAAGTGCTTCTCTTACACCTTTTTACACATAGGACTGAAAATCCAAACTCCAGTCTTCGCTTCAGTGCTTAAAACTCCCCATAATCCACCCTGACGAGCTCCTGAGCTGTATAACAACATCTTACTGGGAAATATTAGAGTTGGATGGGACAAATGAGGATCCCTGTAGTGACCTGAGATTTACACAGTATGTGCAGACTTAAATGTAGAAAGTTAGGTAAATAAATTTACACAAGTACTCAAGTATACTTTACTTTTGTCCCTCAGAGGGAAATCATTTACATTCTTCTCCACTCTACTTCATTTCCAAAAAAAAAGGAAATTACATAGTTGTGTAAAGGTATTTTTAAGCTTTTTGTGTAGATTATGCCGACACACCACCTGCAAAACATTCATGCAAGAATTATCTTTTGGGATTTCAACTATCAGACAAATACAACCAGAAACAGAAAATACATAACAATTAAAGACAGATATGTAACAACAAATCGCTCTACCACAACATCAGGAATAATCCAAAATTCACATATATCACCAGGGTTTGTTCAACAGAGCTAAACTGGAAGGTATAAAGCATCTGTGAGCAGGTGAAGTCTACAAATGAGGTACACTGTGCCTCCATCCTGATAATAAAAAACTCATATGCACTATAGAGAGGGTGTAATACATCACTGAAGATTGCCTGCCCTTTTTCTTCCACTCAGGGCCACATAGTGTCATACTGGGTTGTTGTTCACTCACAATTTTGCCAGACATCACCAATCTTATTGCGTTTGGTCTGTTAACTTCAGGCAATAGTAGAAATACAAAGCAATAAAGAAGAGAGTAAGGATACTCTCCACAAACATGATCGATAAAGGACAAACAGTGTATGTAAGTCCAATCTAAACTGTCCAAGCTTCTGCATGATGTATGTTTGCTGTAATGTTCTCCTCTAAATGAAAACAGCCACCATTATTAGCCACTTGTTGATGTGTTTTCCTGCTTGTTCAAAATTAAAAGATAATTTCCTTTTTATTCTTGGTTGCCTTTCTAGCTTTACTCCTCTTTGTATTGCCTCTTTACTCAAGTCAAGGTGCAGCATGTCCATAATAATGGTTTTCAGCATAAAGGCTACTTAGCCCTCTCTAAACGACCGTCTTTTTATAGAGAACATGTTGTAAGCTGACATACAGTGTAAAATGCCTCAGTGCTAAATGACACTCATTGTGCTCATCCCGGTGCTGCTTGACTATTTCACCATTTCACAGTCTGACAACAACTCATTTGTTCGTCAGCCACAGGAAGTCCACAGAACTTGATTTGAATTGAAATGAGATCATAATACATTCAGTCGGAGGATAATCTAACTTCCTGCTTGAATGTACAGTATCATACTGACAACAGCAGGGGAACAAAAGCCTCAATTCAATTTTTTTTTTCCCATTCCATACTCCTTTTTATAGCTGCAGAAATGTGCCTTGAAAAGGATGCTAAAGAAATTAGATGTTAAAGTAGAATCCACACTGAACACTGACACAGTGGATTTATCCTTGTAGAAGGAATTGAGGGCCCTTTTTCACAGTAAATGTTTGAGTCTGCTGACATGACACAGGGAGCCTTTCAGTAGCCTGACAAAAGCTCATTCATATCCAAGGGTGCACATCTGGGTGCATAAGACCAGGGATGAGCAATGTGATATAGTGCGGACTGAGGCAGTCATTTGAGTCTGGTAGGACCGCAGCTTGAAATTGAAACACACTTGTATGACTTCCTGACTGACTTTGGTCATGATAAGGAGTTTGTTTCTGTCTAGAAGCTATAAAACTTAAAATAAATGGCAACTTTGAACCACAAATTTGGCATTTATATCAAAGCTTTAAAAACACAACATAACATAGTTACGTGTAGATAAGGGTTTATGTTTGATTTGTAGTAGTTTGTTAACGATTACAACTGCTCCCATAAATACATACAGTGTTTTATATTGCTACATTTTGCTATATTGCACTGTAAATTACTATAATTTCATTCATTATTTGTTTAGAGTTTCACAGCAGTTAGAGCTGTTAACATATCACACTAAAAACAGAAAGAAAGAGTCTGCCAGTGGGCTTAACTCAAGTGTAATGAAGAAATATTAAAGTGAAAGAGCCAAGATATAAATTTTAAGCCTTCATTCAGATGGCTATTTCATGGGGAAATCTTTGAAAATATGGAAATGCAAGTTAAAAATCAGCACAGTAACAATCCACAAACAGCAACACAAAGATCCTTTTTTTAGGTTGAGATGATTTCTTGTGTAATGTCGATATCTTTAATAACTTTACTATGCAATAGCCATCTGACTAAAAGCACTAGCACTGATTGCTAACAAGAATATCATAGAATGTTATAAAAAAAGTTTATTGAATCATCTTTTCTTATAACTGCTAACGGGTGCAGTAAAAACATTTAAGTAAACACCAAACACAAATGCTAAGTGGCATAATTATATATCCTTGATTAAATTCATATAAAATAAGAGCATGAGGTCTTTCTATCATATAGAAAAAAATACTGTAACAGTGTCCTTTGACTCTGTCCTGATGTCAGCTGGCAAGGACAAATAAGTGCTGCCACTAGTCCACATTTGTCAAAGTGACAAGATGTCACGTCCTTGACATTGTACTGAACACTGACCTCTAAGAAGGAGAAGAAAAATGTTTGCACAGAAACGAACACAACTGCTCTCCTTTATACACAAACAAGTCACGTTCACAACAATCTCCTCAGATGCTGTTTGCAAAAAGCTTCTTTTCAAAGTTGATTACATTTAAAGCAAAAGATAACACTTGCATTTCCCCTGTAGCTGTCTGTGGCTCTGTTAACACGCCTGGCAAGCACTGATTAGGTACCTGGAAGCACGCCACACACACACACACACACACACATAACATATAACACACACATTTACACAAGCACAAAACCATGCTGCTTTAATCTGCACTGGTGGTGAGGTAATACTGCAGATACTTCAATCTAATTATTACCTCAATTTGACTGTGGAGCCCAGAGATTTGCTCTGTGCAATTTAAAACAGGTATTGAATCGGCCTAAATCAACTGAAAGAGATGTGTTATGTGAGGACGAGCCACAATGAAGCAGGGTTTCTGGACGAACATTAGCTTAAAAAAAAAAATCACAAGATGAGTTTTTTTTCTTCCATTGAAATGTGTCTGTGGGCTTTATGAATGAAACCTGGCCATTGATGGAGTATTACAAATCCGCCTCCTTACAGGCACAACCAGCATCAGTCAAGAGGGGAGACAAAGACGAGTAAATGTCACTGAAGCTGCTTGTCTTTCATCCACAAAATCCATGGAAACCAGCAAAAACACACCAAGAAAAAGAAAAAAACACAAAAAACACAAGTGGCCGATGAAGGACTTGCTTCTACTTCAATGTAGCTGTGATATTGTAATTAAAGTATAAGTCTACTTTTCAAAGAGGTACATCCATGAGGCTATGTTTTATATTAGGACATATAAGACCCATCATCTATAGGAGACCATTGCATGTACACACATGTACACACACACACGCACACACACTACAGAGTGGGAGCCTGACTGCCGCAAACTGATCAACATACAGAGGAAAAATTAGTCATTTATCTAAACATTTTGAGACACGAACATATGATGATACGTGGCTCTCTATTTATTTATGAATGAATCAAGACACTAAGAACCCCCCTACACACACCGACACACACATCACACACACCCACATACATCAGAGGACACACACTGAATGCAGGGTAACCCTGCCACACTTCATTTACATTCAAAACACCCTCTCCCCTTGGTGCTTTGGTGCTAATACAGTGACAACTCTCTCCCTCACACTCTCTCACATACTCACCCATTATCGCACATACAGATGCACATGCATTTTCCTTAAGAAAAAAAAAAAAAAAAAAAAACACACACACCCCCTCCTGAGGTGCTGGTGGCTGAGGAATTGCCACAACCCATTTTGCATCAATGCAGCCACCGTCCAAGCCGAGTGGAAACGCTTAAGAAGAAGCGGGAGAGGAAGGAAACGGTGGAGACCCGAAACACACTGGGGGAGTCGAAGAAAGTGAAGAAGAGATGAAAAAAGAGTGAAGGTCACAGAAATGTCTCCCACTGTAAGACAGGGATCTCCTCTGGTGGTGCCCCTCTCCTGTGTCGTGAGTCCTGCTCCTCTCTGCGATGCGATGTGGAGCTGAGAGTGAAGTGAAAGAGTGAGAGAGAGAGGCTTTTATACACACACACACACACATTCACCAGGAGAGAGATGGGAAAGAGATGCTATGCCCTCACATGATTTGCTCTTTTCCTCCACCCTGACATGGTTGCCCGGGAAACCAGAGGAAAGGAGGCGGAGGGTGGGTTGAGTTTCGACCAATAGGGAGCTTTCTTTTTATATAAAGGCGGAAAAAAATGAAATGCATTTAAGGGCCATCAATATATCAGTCTGTGTGTGTGTGACATCCTGCAAAATCCTCAAATTGTCTTTGTGTGATGAAAAATAAAGGACTTTTATTCATGCTGTTTCTATTAATAGGACACACACACACACGCACATACACACATCTCACTTGTTTGAATTCTTAACAAGCACAACAGCAAAAAGCTGATCAAGCCTTCAGCAGGCTTTTCACGAAGCCACGGGGGTCGCGATTAGGTCAGGTTGAGGCCCCCAATAAATCACAGCACATCTTGTTTTCTCCTCTTCAGTCACAGTTTATTTGCTCTGACAAGATTAAGTGCAGTCATGAGAGTGGAGTTTAAATGGCAGGATGCATTACATTAACACTCCCCAGCAGTGAAAATAATTCTCACATTCAGTCCGTGGTGTTATCTTATGATGTTGAGAGTCTGGCTGGCTGAGAGTCGAAACTCATAAGAGTCTCGTCTCTCAGCCAGTGAGACTCTTAGGAGACGTTTTTGGAGACAAATGCCTGAAAACAAAAGTGACATCAAATTTTATTCTCAGCCTTCCGTGTGCCAGACAAGCACAGACTCTCACAATTCATGGATGCTGTTTTCTGGTGAATAAAATCTTGTAAATTTTGCACAGATAGTGATTGATCCACTTCAAGAAAAGATATT
>JAPZDY010000023.1:19097935-19109303 GCA_029783645.1 Ctenochaetus hawaiiensis
AAATAGGGAAAATTCATTTATCGGCTTTCTGGCAGAAAGCTGCATAAAAAGATTGATACCTCTCTATTATTAGCAGATGGTTAGCTTAACTTGGCACCAAGACTGGAAACAAGGGGAAAAAAGCTAGTCTGGTTCTGCCCAAAGGTCACATGATCTGCCTACCATCCCCTCTAAAGTTCACTGATTTGTCTAATTTAAAATGAAAATTTTCCATTTTTCAAGAAACAGTCTGGCACATAACCAACCATAAAACACTTAGTTGTCATTTTCTATACCTTTTTATTGGATGGATTAAACAACTTTGTATGTGTTTATTTTAAAAGCCAATAAACAGAGCAAAGCACCTGTCACTAACCTGGATTTATGTTTAATGTGTGTTATCACTGCAGCATGGCAGCTTGGGAATGACTTGAGGTTTACATGTAGAGATAATTAGTTGTGATTAAATAACTATTTTAAACTCATTGAAGTGACTGATGATAGAAAATGATTAAAAGCAGCCTAAATGAGAACAGCTATATTTAAATTCATCTGCATTCAAACACAGTGTAGGTAACAACAGAGAGCAGGCAGGGACTGATCAAAGGGGTAACAGGCTGTCATTCATTAGAGTTACCGACTGTGTGTGTGTGTGTGTGTGTGTGTATCCTAGTTACAGTCAGAGGCTGTGTGGCAGCATAAATTAAAAAGAAAACTTTGTTGTCAATGATTTTTTCTGTAATCATACATTTTAAATTGTATGCTAATTTCCTCTGTTTTTTTCACTTCTGTCAAGGATCTACCCAGAACATAAGCTGTCATAAGCAGCAATGAGGAAAACATTTCAGATAAACTGCCTGCTACAAATATGCGAGAAAAAGGAAAGTACTTTTGAATAAGTAGCAGAGAGATATTCAGCCATGTTATAGACATAGCTTGAGGAAATCAGCAACAAAAGTCAGTAGCTCCACCACTTTAACCCAGACTGAAATATCTCAGAAAGTACTGCATAGAATAGGACAAAGTTTTGTGTTAACATTTATGAGCCCTGGAGGATAAATTCTGCTGACTTTTCAAGTAGCAAAAGTAAGAGTTTCATATTTGTGTTTTAGTGAAATGTTTTGTGAAACTTTCAGATGGATGAGGAAAGTTATCTACTTCTCAAATTCTTCAGTCTGCATATCAAAGTGTCCTTTGGCAAGACACTGAGCCCCAAATATTTCCTGATGGCTGTTCCATCACTGTGTGTGCGTGTGCGTGTGTGTGTGTGTGTGTGTGTGTGTGAGAGAGAGAGAGAGAGAGAGAGAGAGAGAGAGAGACTCTGTGTGTGTGTGTTCCTAATGAACAGGTTGGCACTTTGTATGAGAGTTCCTGCCATTAGTGTAAAGATGGTAACTTAAATCTCCTCTCAGCAGAATGAATTAAAATTACGTCATACCAAAGTTGTGCTGAGTCACTGAGTGTGTAAGCATGGCTAGGAATACTATTAAAAATATATATTTTTGATATATTTTGATTTATACGTGTGTCTTTAAGTGGTCCAGTTCATGATAAGCTTGCCCAAGTCCTGCCTACCTGCTTTAGTCCATTTTAACCTGCACAATGCAACCCCACAACTGCTCACACAGCTGCAAACCTCGAAGGTACATTTTGTCCACTCCTACTGTCCCCAAAAGGAAAGTTTCCTCGGTCAGCTGAATCACAGCTTTGTTAAATCCAGGTTAGTTCCACTGACACTAGGAATCTCTTTTTATAGGCCAGACTTAGCTGAGTTAGCAAACACAATTAATTATCAAAGTCAGGACTGAAATGCTTTATCTAATTTAGACTTAACCAATTAAACGTTGCCAAGTCCACTGGGGAGGAAGGAATGTGTTGGTGCTCAGTCTGCATGGGAGCTGCTTGTCGCAGCTTGCCTCCATTGTCGAGACACAACACAACCCCAAGAAGACATGACCATCTTTAACAAGTCAATTAGATTAAAACTGGGATCTAAAATATCTTCGATTAGGTACAAAAACTGGTGGCAATTTCAATGTCACATATTGTTTTTCATCTGCTTTACAGAGTTTTTTAAGGGGCAGTTTTTTGAAATTATAAAAGGTAACTGGCTAAAATAAAACATTGCTTTTCATAAAAAATAATAAAGAAGATGTGGAAACAACATTGGCTGGAGTCCTAGTTTCTCACAGTGTGTAGGCCATAATATGTTATCACTCCAATTCATTCCCAAGACACTACTGGCTTCATTATTCTTTGTATTCCGGACACAAATTGTATAATTTACTTACGCAATTATCTGATCAAAAGGCATTGAATCATATATCCATGCTAACAAAGATGTCACCTGAAAATACAAATTTGGTCATAGCACAAACTTTTTTTTAAATCCATATATGAAAACAGCTTATTACTACATATAGAAGATAAGTTAACGTTAATCTGATGTCAACAGACTGTTTTACTTTAGCCTTTACTTCGAAACCTTTCAGTATCATAAAAATAAAATCACTTAAAAAATGACCAATCAGTGTTAGAAGGGTCACACGTTCATGGTAAATTGGATCAGTCCAAATAAAACAGAGTCCAGTGTGTGTGCTTTTGTTGATCGGAAATACACTCAAATCAAGGCCATTTTTCACACTGTAATTTAATAATTACACAGGAGGACGTGCTGTGCCTGATTTTTATGGCAGATATTTTTAGATATTTTGTTTTTGTGTAACACTGTAGGTCTGTCTGATGTAACAATGTGTTCCTCATGGCTTAAATTAGTCTTGATTACATGAAAGTAATGGAAAAAGTGTGACATGGAGACAAAGGTCACTCTGAATATTTGGCAGTTTAAGTGTACAACAGCATAGGGACTACTCACTTTAACATCCAGGAAGGGATCAGTCAAGGAAAGGGTTTTCCCCCCTGATGTTTACAGACTCTGCCGGAAGTGTGGAGTAATTAGAAAACCAGTAGCTCCATCAATATATCACATGCTTCACATGCATCACAAAACCAGACTAGATGATGATGACATGATGATTACTTTTGGATCTGAGTGAGAAGATGTCATTTTTAAAGCCAAATGGTACTGATCAAGTGTTCATAGGTCTACTTCATTTATTTAATTTACATAAAACAATTCTCAGATTAGTGCCTTACAATACACATTCTAGTGATCATATTTCATGCATAATTAAAATATAAGACTCACTCTGTAACTATTGTGTATTGCTTTACATAAACTACCCAACATGTTATCAAAATTAACTCATTAGTCTTAAAATGATAAAAATACAGCAGTAGACAGGAATAATCTTCCACAATAATGACTGATTTCCCTATTTCACCAAAAAATTTTTGTACTTTTAAGTCACATTTAAGTGCAAAATTTTTACTTGCAATAGCCTAATTTTACATAATGGCATTGCAAGAGGTGGGTTAGGGTTAGTATTTAGATCTTTTGGTATAAGTAAGTAAAAGTAGCGATATCACAAAGCTGAAATACTAAGTTATAATTAAAATTTAACATCCAAGTTTAGCAGAGAGGTATTAAAAGAATTAGCATGTAATCAAGAAAGTAAAACTAGCCCTCTCATTCTTCAGTGTACTCCTGTACAAAAACATATTTTTTAATATAGCTTGTGAATCTCATTTTGGGAACTAATAAAGTCTTATTGAATGAATGTTAAAAATATCGTAATTAATTAATGAATAACTGCAAGGTAAAAAGTACGATATAGCCCTGTAAGATGTAATGGAGTACAAGTGTCAAGAAAATAAAAAAATATTCAAATAAAGTAGGATACAAGTAGGCATACCTTAAAAATGTACTTACAGTGACCTAAATCAACTTTACTTTCCACCACTGCCTTTTTAGTGAAAAATCCGATCCCACTGCTGTTAAAATGCGAAATACTCGCTCTGTTCAACCTTTGGTCAACCAAGAATTTATGGTTTCTTTCGACCTTCGATCATTAATCAGCATTAATAAGCGCTTTTAACGTTTGTTGTGCTCTGAGGCTGCGCAATCAGTATTTGATAATTAAACCGCGCAATTCTTCATTTGTCCACATGGGGTCATTGTTGATACTAAAATGGTAAATCATTGGACGTTGACCGTCTTCACTTTAAAAGGTAACCGCTGACTGTCCACTGCAGTTCTGTTAAAAAGAAACATATAATAATTTCATATTACAGGTTAATTTACTAATAAACCACAAAATTATCAGGATAAAAGTTAAATTCTAGGTGTTTTCACTTGTTATTTCTTGCTCTAAATGGCAGGCGATGAGATCAGCCTTGGGCCCGCCTCCAACTCCTACGTGTTCCTTCTCACCCGCGCAGAGACCTCTGGGAAACCGAGTTCACGCTCTAAATAATTCAAGCTCCCATTCCTTCTTCTCCCTCAGCTAACAAGATGCCGGCCGTACATCACAAACTGCTCCTGGAGGAGGCTTTACAGGACAGTCCTCAGGTAGGCCCGTGTGGGTTATGTCACGATAAAACACAACTGTCACATAAAAAGATGTTAGGGGCGCTGGAGTTAGCTTACTAGCCCAGGCAATATCTTGTACCCGGTGTAAGCAATTTCCACTGGTCGATGACAGCTCCCAGTTTACACATTGTTATGGGAATGTACACTCTGTCAGGAGTGGCTGTTCTCTCCTGCTATTAGCAATGTTTTAGTGCACAAAGCTAGTTTCAGTTTTTTGATAAGTGTGTTTTTTCTGGGGTATTTAAAGGGCTAACGCTCGTCACAGGACTCCTCTCTCTCTCTCTCTATCATAAGTGATATTCTGCACATCAAAAATCATGCTAAAAAGGAAGACATCACGACCATAGCTCAACCAGAAACATTCTTCTGCATTGCTTTTATTTTCCAGTGTGTTGCGAAGTTGAATTTTTGTGCTAGTGCTCATTCTGGAGCCCAACTGGGCCTGATTCACATGATGTGGGAGGGGTTTCCAATATCGGACTCCCTTGAATTAGTCTGCAACAGGGCAGCAGGGTTAGCTGTCACTTGTAAATGTTGTATATTATTTGATGCTTGTAGGTCTGAAATCGAGTAGGAAAGTTGCTCGGAAATATCTAGTTTTCATGTAAAGACATCAGTAATGATGGGTTGATATAATGGACAGTCTTTGTTATTATGCACATCTGATAAAAACCTGTATTTTCTGCTGTCTGATGCATCACTCTTAACCCAAACAGTGCTGATCTCTTCAGTGGTTCTGCTTGAGTGAAAGAAATGCTGGAGGGTCATTTCTCTCTTAATTTTTTTCACATTCAAAATGCAATTTCTCCTAAGTGCAGTAAAATGGAAATACAGCCATGGTTGCCAATGTTCCAGCTTTCCTTCAAGGAATGGTTCACAAGCCTTTCGTGTTGAAAGTCAACTGGAGTGAACTGTAAACAGACTTTAGCCTGATGGGTGTGTTCTTCTCAGATATATCTGCCCTGCCTTGCTGCACCTGTTTATAAAAAGCTACACCCAGACAGGATTCTCAGTTTGCATAGTCAGCCTGCTGTAAAATCATTATGCCTTGACTTTCACGTCAAAGCAGCTCTTCAATATGCTTCTGTAAACCACTGCCACCCTCATTTCCTTCACTCAGGGCCTTTCAACTCCCAGCAATGTTCTTATATGAAACATTATCCCTCTTATGAGTTAGAGATTCCCAGTAAACTACACTGTATGCAGTTGCTCTTAACTCAGAAAGTTTAGTGTTCACTGATCTGTCTTTCACTGGATAAGAAACATGTGACAGGACAATTAAAATATAAATAGCTGCCCTGAATTGTCACTGAGAAATAAAAACACATCCATTAAGTTATCATTTAAATGCTGAAACCCATTAGAAGCTGCTGTCAGACAGTTATTTCAGGTGTTAATGTTTTTCCTTTTTTATTTTTTTCAGTGAATAAATAAATCATTTTCTCCATAAAATTTCAAAAAGTTGTGAAAAGCACCGCAATTTCCCAGACGTGAGCGAACATTTTTAAACTGCACCCTTTTTCTGACCAGCAGTACCAAATCTTGAATATTACAATATTTAGTATTGCAGCATGTGCAAAAAGCAGCCAGTCCTCACATTCAAAAAGCAAAAAAGACTGTTTGGCATTTTTGCTTTAAAAATAAAACCATCAATTCACAGTTTTTCAAATCTGTCTCAAAATAATAGTCAGGTTCCCATCTGAACATTGAAACAGGCTTTGCTTGCTGTAATCATGTCTGCTGTTCATATTGGCAATTAAAATATCCTCTCTGAATGGGCTTCTGATGTAAGTAATAAGGGACAAAATATACAGTCTAAAGTGACAGCAGTAACCTGTCCTTTATTGCTAGTTACTGAGCAATCATCTTATCTGTTCATCCCTTTGTCATGCTCTTCTAAAAAGTGTGTTAATGGTTTTTCCCCACAGACTCGCTCCTTGCTCAGTGTGTTTGAGGAAGATGCTGGGATGCTTACAAATTACACCAACGAGCTGCTACGATCATTGCAGAGGGTGTTTGGAGCCCAGGTACGAACAAATCACAAACATATGCACACGTGTAAACTTTGTTCCCTTAGCTGTGTGTGGCTGTGTGAAACTACACACCACCTGTGATAAAACAATAAAATAATAACAATAAAATAGGGAGTATGTCTGGGGTTTTGCGTGTGTGTTTGTTTGTTTTTTTTTTAACATCTGGACAAATATTTCTTACTTTATTTGCATGTTTAGGGTTGATTTTTGGGTTGGACTGGAGTCTTAGTTTCTAGAAAAATACTACTACTACTAGAAAAATACCAAACCAGGATATTATACACAACCTTTCTATCACATGTGTGCACAAAACTAAATGAAACATTGTTTACTCAAAGCTCTTGTGGAAACAGCTAACAAACCTTTTCAACAAGTTTTACAGTTCAAGTGGTGTTGCATTGTGTGCATGTCACACACCTTTGTCTGTGTGTGATATGCAGAGAGTGTGAAATCGTTATCGTGCTGTCAGGGCGTAGATTGCTTAGCTGTTCTTTCTTCTCTTTAGATGATGATGCCTCACTGAGCAACCAATCTTGAATTCACAATAAAAACTTCATTTTTTTCTTTTTAAAATGTACATAACACATGTAATACAACATCAGACCTTTTCTCATTCAGTAATGGTTTATTGTTGGAGCTGGCATTTATATGACCCTATTACCTTGTGTTTTTTCAAACAAAATTTCATTTGAACCCCAATTCACCTTCTGTCTGTTCACTTCCTTTTATTTCTTTTATAGCTGATAACAGATGTTGAAGCTATGAACAAATTTACTTTTCCCTCTCTTTAACCCCCACAGAGTGAGATGGGATTGGCCACAGAGCAGCTCTCACAGCAGCTTCTGGAATATGAGAAGAAAGTAAGTATTTGTTTGATCAAGGTTGTAATTTCCACTGGGGATGAGGGACACGTGTCTCCCTCACTTGTATTGTATCAGTTTGGTCGTCTGCAGTGTCTCTGAAGCTCATTCTCTGACTGTCCAACCTAGTGGTGTGTCAAGTGTGTGGCAGTCTTTTTATGCCCTGTGTTAAGGCTACATACAGACTGTCCTGCTTTTGTTTAAGCCTAAAAGTAATACTAGCAGACACTACTCAGGACTTAAAAAAGATTTATTAGTGTTGTTTTTTGGTAAAACATATATTATAGTCACTATTCTTTATTTATCTTCTAAAACACTTTGATATGGGGCAAAAATAAGACAAGATGCAAATAAAACATTGCATCATTGTCACAAACTACAGTGAAGTTAAGAGGGGTTGGTGCGTTACAATACAGAGCTTTATGGGTTTCCATAGACTCTTTTTTGTGCTTTACCTTACAAATATTTTCATAGTGGAAAAGGGTCATTTTCATTTAACCTATCTTTCCATATGAGTTTGCATGTGTCTGCCACACCTTAGCTTTGCATGTGTGTCTTTGTGAAACCTTCTGAAAGAACCTTAAAGTGCAGGTGCATCTCTGTTATTTTATCACGGGGACCTGTTTTCTGTAGCCAACAAGACCTACATAGCTGCTGAAGTCAGCATAGCGTGTCTAATAAATCATGCTGAAAAAGAAAAAATATGTGGATCAGTTGACTTTGTACATAAAAAAATGTTATATACTAAAGAAGGTATTTAGGACAGAAAAAAAAAATCCAATATGAGCTGTAATGGATGCCCTTTTGGCTTTTTTAAACAAGGCTATAAACTTAGCATTTTAGCACTCGGTTGATTAGCTTCCTGGCCTTATTCCATGAAAGTGATGTGCCAGAAATCCTTCTTAAGTCCCTGGTATAAATGCAGATTCATGGTGTAAACTTGTCGCCCCCTCCCTCTTCTTCTATTTAGAATTTTGCCCTTGGAAAAGGTGATGAAGAGGTAATCACCACACTGCAGAACTTTGCCAAAACCGTAGGGGAGGTGAGTCCTGTGTTTGCAGTTGTGTTGTTTTATTTGTGCATATTTTTATGTGAATGTGTGTGTTTGTGTGCAGTGCTAGCAGAAAAGAGGGGTGATGAACTGCTGCACAGTCAGTGGTTGGTCCTTTATCATGTAACAAAGGATGCTACACCTGTGCTGCTTTTCACTGCAGCACTGAAAATGACCTCAATGAAAAGACCCGAGCATTATCCTCCCAGTAAGATCAGAACTGATGCTAAGAGGGGTGAGATGGATGTGATGTCTATTTCACCGGATGCATGGCGAGAGGGAGGCAGCGGTGGGTGTGTGGATGGATGGATGGATTAATGAAGGAGGGGTGTGTAGGCTCAGGTACATAGACAAAACAGATGGGCCTTTCACTGTCAGCCATGGGGGTCTGCAAGCCTGCACAGTCAGCACTCAAAGACAGACGCAGACACACGTCTACACACACATGTGCTCAAAGGACGCAGGCTGATTGTTTGCTTGACCTTCACCTCATCATAGCTGACATCATCACTATATGTCAGCTCGTTAGACTGTGGAGTGTAATTTGCTGATAACCATAGAGAATTATAGCAGGATGTGCTTGTTTGTTCAACATGTGGTCCCATTTCTAACATCAGAGTAAACAGCAGGTTTTATAATTCACTTCACGAAATGCGCTCTTCCACAATATGGGCTTTTTATGATGTGGCAGAGGCATCATCTGCAGTTTACACCCGTTTTATCGAAAAATGTTACTTTTGGATTGCTGCAGGAATAACTGGTACCAAATGTCACTGTGTGTAGTAAAATAAATAGTAATCCTTCATGCTGTTTGGTGATTTTGTGTTTGTGTCCTTGTGCAGTGCTCGATATTTTTGTGTTGATTTGTTTTATGTGGTCTAGCTGAACTCGCTCCACTCTGAGCTCGCCAACCAGATGGCAGACAGCATGGTCTTCCCATTGATCCAGTTCAGGGAGAAAGACCTCACAGGTAGTGCCACACACACACACAAACACACAAAAAACACACACACATATATACAAACAGATATTGTAATTTATTTTTATTGTTAAGCCTTTTGGGGGTACTTCAAATTAACAGTTGAGAGATGACAGAAAATGAAAAAGAGAAGGAAGGACTTGCAACAAAAATCGCCAGCCAGCAGTTGGCCACCTCATCCCATCAACATCATTTTAATGTCATATTATTACAGATGATTTATTCTCTGCAGCGTTATTTAGAATATTAAAGCAAAGATCTTACTCTTCTTAATATGAAAAAATAAAACATGCATTTCAAAACAAAACTACATACATGTTACATTTATAAATAACTTAGTTATCTAATTTAAGCAAGAATGCATTTTTAGAGATGTGGATCGATTCTAGATATTCTAACAGAACTTTCTATAAATTGAATGTTTCAGAGATAAGCACACTTAAGGAAATATTTGGCATCGCCACTGATGGTAAGTACAGATCCTGGCCTGTCACACTCAGTATTTCAGCCTGCAGTTACATTTGATTCTCATGCCCTTTCTCTCCTCTCCCATAGAGCACGAGGCAGCTATGGTCAAATACAGCCGATTGCCCAAGAAGAAGGAGAATGAGAAGGTAGAGTGACTTAGAAGTATATTCTCTGTTTCACTGGTGGAGAATTTTTCCCACTGGTCACAAGCTGTCAGAACTTGCAGTGCAATAATGTTCTGGTTATGCAGAGGGAGAATCATTTGAAATACAAATTGATGGAATTTAATATTAATCCACTATCTTGCCCCACTGTTGCAGTAAGACTGTAACAGCACTGCATTATAATGGCTGCAAAGATAAGAATCCTGTGGCATTTCCTGATGTTCAGTGTGTCGCAGTGTTGTCTTGGAAGTACAAGATAATTGCCGCTCATCTGTATATGTATGTGTGTGTGTGTCAGGCGAGTGTTTGCATATGCCCGAGTGTAGGCAAAGCTTGATGTGTGTCACAGATAGACGTGTGTGCATCTGTGTGTGTTTATATGGTATATTTGCATGTTTAACCCTCTTCTGTCCGGACAGATAAAGTCCGACTTGGTGAAGGAGGTGGCTTACACCAGAAGGAAGCAGCACCAGGCCTCACTGCAGTATTACTGCGCCCTCAACGCCCTGCAGTACCGCAAGAGAGTAGCTATGCTTGAACCCATGCTAGGCTACACACAGGCACAGGTACTGAGCAGCTGTGGGCCTACAAACTGAGCCCTACCACTTTATTATAACAGTACTGAAATTTTGTATTTAAAAATCAGAAGCAATTGCATCATTGGCACTGAAAGCTAAATAAATATTCTTGGATTTTAGAATGTTTGCTAAATAAAACAGACTATTTGAATGCATCACTTTGGGTTGTGATAGTTATAAGAGTATTTATCACTATTTTCTAAGATGTCACAGATGAAACGATAAATTAAGACCCCAAAATAAACAGTCATAAAAGTGCAGTCAGGTGGCCACATGTGACCTAATGATTATTATCTGTAATGAAAGTGTGACTAAACATAAACAAAATACAAGATTATCTGCTCATTATTGTCTCTGATGTCTTAGATCAACTTCTTCAAGAAAGGCATTGAGCTGGTGTCAAAGAAGATGGACAGCTTTCTCACATCTGTGTCCAACATGACGCAAAAGTAAAGACTCTCTCATTACTGTTTGTCTTCATGCACTCAGTGCATGTGACAAAACATTGTTTTAGTTAAAATAATGGATTATAAAGTACTCTGAATTGTTGTTTATGATCATAAAGATAAATCATTTTACTGGGATGCTCTGCAGCACACACATTCTTTACAAATGCTGCATGATTTGAGGCAGTATTGTGGTTATAATTATTATTAATAATCTTAAGGATCCATAACTGAAAATTCTTAACTGAAATGCCCAATTTGTTGAGAAATAAAAATTTCTGAGAGTCTGTTTTAATAATTAAAAACATTTTTTTTTAA
>JAPZDY010000023.1:19164997-19177230 GCA_029783645.1 Ctenochaetus hawaiiensis
TGTCACACAAAAGCGGGCAGTTGCCTGTGGGGTTTTTCGGTGGTTACCATGGCAACTTCACTTTGTGTGTGTGTGTGTGCGTGCGTGCGTGCGTGCGTGCGTGCGTGCGTGCGTGCGTGCGTGTATGTGTGTGTGTGTTTATGCCTGTGCTGTTTGTGTTGCTCACCAGGCAAAAAACACCATGCAATCTCGAAGCAGATTGTGCAGTTTTTTTTTTTTTTCTGATACTGAATTTCTGCGTGTGAGTGTTTGTGTGTGTGTCCCTTTGTGCGTGCGTGTGTGTGTGTGTGTGTGTGTGTCCCTCTATCTCACCAGGACGGAGTACTCTACATCGTCGCCTAACAGGCCTGTGTCGTTGAGGGTGTACTTGGCTTTCTTCACTCTGGCGTCCACAGGCCCTTTCTCGATCTGGTGCTTGATGGCTCGGAACAGTTTGTACAAGGGCTCGCCTGCAGAGTCCTGTTACACACACACACACACACACACACACACAAGGGCACACAAAGCCATTTAGAAGTAGTCTTAGATGTTGTCAAGTAGCTAATTGTCATGATTAGCAGTTTAGATGACTGATAATGCACATTTTCAGCACCGAGCACAATGAAAGAAATGGAGAAATCCTTGAGTTCAGTTTCATGCAATAATGTTATTATGCACATTTTATTAGGTAATTTAGTACATCAAGATTAAAAAAAGAAATCTGCACTTAATTAATTAGTCAATTTAAAAACAATATATGAAAGTAAAAAAAACAAGATTTAAGAAAAACAGTTACATATAAAAACTATGCCATTTACATTTAAGAAACAAAAGTGACCCCAAAAATCTTACCTTCAAAAACTGATACAGGCAGATAGACATCCAGTTACACAGCATCCTTTCCACCACTGTCTCCGATCTGCAGAAACACAATAAATAAGAGGTTTTTCATATCGTTCTAAGAGTAAAAAATTGGATCCTTTTGGTGCATTAATGCTGCATGTTAATAAGTAATGCAGATATTATGTTAAATTATGAGAGCTGTGAGTGATTTCATATCATAACACTTCAGTTTAAAATCTGTAATGAAATCTGTAAGAAAGCCTCATTTTGTATCCATAATGGACTTTATCATGTTACTGATGTACAATATTGTTAGCTGTATTATGAGTTTTAGTTGATATTGTGTGATATATATTTATGTTTTATAGATTAACTGTGTTGTTTGTTTAAGTCTGTGAACTATCTTTTACCTGGCTAGACTTCCCCTTGGGGACAATTAAGTTATTGTCAGAATGTTTGGATACTTGTTGTCATTGAACACTTTCTTAAAAAAAAAAAACCAGTGTATCCACAAAATGTCAACGAGAGAAATTTCAGCACAGTTTGACAGTGAGAGGATATTTTAATTTAAAACTCATGTCAGTGGTCAGTTGACAGATCGCCTATCCTAATGTCAGATATCCACTGGTGGCGCCTGTCGTTAGCTGCTAGCATGCCTAATTAGATATCTTGTATATTGGGGGGTTGGGGTGAAGGGGGGGGTTGGCACAATGGCCTAATCAGCATAATGAGCCTCTCCATTGGGGGATAATTAAGATGTGTACTTGCATAACAGCGAGTCACAGCGTGTCTAGGCACAGCAGACAGTTCAGATCATATAACCCCCCCTCCAGCAGTGATGAGCGACTGCACTGTCAGACAAGTGGGTCCTACTGAGGCAGCTGAGGGGGCTGTCAGTGCGTGATTTGACCTTGACATGATCATTAAAGTGAGGGGAAGGATAAAGAACAAAGACCACTAAAAACTGGTGATTCTTTTCCTACGGCTATTTACTTCAAATTAGTCAGCTGAATGCTTGCAGACTCAAATATTACACAGGAATCACAAGATGTTGCCAGTGAGCAATAAATATAGGACAATATCAGAAGAAAACATCCACAGTATTTGGTAAACTCCTAAAAAAATAGTAATTAATTTAACAGTAAACAATAATGAGTTATAATTTCATGCCAATTATAATGTTATTTTTTACCATTTTTAAACCATGCACAGCAAATTTTTCCAACAAAACAATTTTCCTCCTCTCCCCTCTTGGAAAAAGCAGGATCGTTCAAATTGAACTTGGGTCAGATTACATGCTGGCTTAAGCAGTGCAGGTCATTCACAGTTCAGTTGATGAAAGATGTTCGAGTCAGAGTTGGTAGGACCTTTTATATACAATTAAATAGGCCAAACATTTGAAAATGTCCTTTTTTATTAGGAATATAAAATCATCCAGAAGCAGGACGGTGCCCCTAAAACATCCTGCGGAGAGTAATTACTGTATGTCTTATCAAAAAAACAATCAAAAACATTAAAAAAAAAAAAAAGCCCACACCCCACTGGTCTACAGCTATAAGATGAGCAGATGAAGAAGATGCTCAAAAGGAAATAGCGAGAGAAGACTAATCCAGCACTTTCTGCTTGGAATAAAATGAGAAAAAAAACAGAAGGAGAAACAGAAGGAGGAGGACTGGAACAGATCAAGCAGCAGTCTGGCTCTTGGTAGTGGACTACAGTAGTCAGTGCAAAATTCAACAGAAAACATGGCAACAGAATGAAACAGTCCACTGTAACTTGAAGTGAGTCCCAGTCCTCCTAAAATGTTAAAAAAAACATTGCTGCCAGGGTTTGGACATGGAGTGATTCTGATTATAGAGTTGTGAAATAACGACATCTGACAATCTGAGGGCAAAGGAAGACAGTCTGCAGACGTGCTAGCTGCTCCATGAGGATGCACTCACAACACTGACATGCTCACGTCATTGGATTTTCAGGTTTTTGTTTAGAAACCTTACCTTAGTACCGTTAATATTGGTGCTAGATGAAAAGTTAAAGGATGCACCAAAGTTCTGTACAAATTCAGTCACGTTATGATGTTTTTATGCATAAATATTGACCTGCTGCTGGTGCTTAATGAAAAGTCAAGGGATCATCATACACAGAGGTCAAATTAGGTGTATTACATGTACAGGGCTTATGTTTAGTTTAAACAGTGTTTTGGGAGTACAAGAGTGTTTGAAGGTGTAATAAATGCCTAAAAACAGGCTGCCCATATCCGTAGTTGGTCATGGGCAGCCTGAGTGAAAACCAAGAATCCTATCTGCAAGATTATATTGTAACTGTACATTAAAAACACTGCATTTTGTATTGTGACCCATTAAGACAGGATCAAATGATTTGAAGGAGATCTGACCACAACTTTTAGCCACAATATAACAAAGTCATGAGAGTTAAAGTAAGGAACTGTGCTGTAAATGGATTGAAATTGTAAGTTATATCACCTTTAGGATCAATCTGGATACAGCAGGTCACCAACCGACCAACAATACCATCCACAGAAAGACTCTGCTAGCATAGCTAAAATCATCCGTGAACTCTTTGCAATATAAAACTTCTTGGATATCAAACTTTGCACTGGTAGTTTCGTCTGGTATCTGACTGCAGCAGTTATCCACGGAGCATCAACACAGAGCCGCTCCTCACTCACCTGCGCAGCATGAGTTTCGGGTTCTTGCTGTGGACGTATTCCTCCATCAGCTCCAGCAGCAGTGTTCTCATAATGTCAGTGTAGTACTCCAGTTTCCCGTGCAGAGCCACTGTCAGCAGGGAGGCGAAGTACACCTTGGCCCTGGCGTTGAAATCATGACTGCGCTCTAGGGTACGGATAAACTATAAACACACAACCACACACACACAAACACAAAGAGACATTGACAATATTAAGCCACATGATGAGCCCCCCACCTCCTCCAAACCCCACAAACCCACACACAATTAATCCAACATAATATGCCTTTAAATAATCAAAAGACTAATGCTATTGAAAACAATAATTATCAAGGTAAATTCAATTCTGCTCTGTAAAATATTGTGGCTTAGAAAAGATACTAATTAGTGGAAGAGGAATCACCCACACATTCACAGTTAACACCTCAGAGGCGGTTTCTGTGCCAGCAATATTGGATTATTAGGAGTCTTCACACGTCTCTCTGTGCCATGTCTTCTGCGTCTCACTTCCAAATACTGTACTCTGCAAAAACACTCCATTGTACCAACTAAAACATCCTTAAATCAAGGGAGAGGAGCTTGAGTTTGGAATAGATCTAAAAAATCTCAAAGTACTTGACTAGATTTTTAAAGCTAACACAGAGATTAAGGAGAGTGGGCTCCATTGGTGTCTTGAGATGTAATTCCACATGTGGGATTATACTAAAAAAGAATTTATCTTGCTACCTTTGAGTGGGAATTCCTCTGTGACATTGACATTAATAAAGATGGACATATTAAAGCTCCTCCAAATGGAAGCCACAACTTGATATTACACTGTTAAAAACACATAAAAGAGACAAACTCTTTCATAAATTGTTGGATCAGCAAACTCATTAGGACTCGTCATCTGAGAACTATGAGTGTGTCTATACAATATGATGGCAATCTATTCAATAGTCACTGAGATATTCCAGTCTAGACCGAGCGACTCCAACATCCCTAGAGGCCTGCTCCTGGCACGGTTAAAATTAAAATCTTAAAAAACCCCGGATGTGTTTTAGAAGTATCACAGAATGGCTTTGTGAAGCCCTTGCAAGGCTGCTGTGAACAGTGTGTGTGTGCAGACATTGTGAGTCCATGACACAGCTGGCCATTCACCATGTGGAGTGTAATTACATTAATGAGGAAGGTCTTGGAGTTCAGGAGGTTGGAGAACTGGTTGAGCGCCTGAGTCACCGTGGCCCGCCGAGCCTCCGGAATGTCTAGCTTCCCTGTGATCATTACATCATTGGCGCCGTCCTTGGAGGGCAGGAAGAAGACGCGGTCTGTGTAGGTCTTGTAGTCCAGGAAGGGGATCCGTCCCTCGCTCAGGTCGTTGGTGTGGTCCTCCATTTCGATCATCAGGTCTGCAGAGATGAAAACGAAAAAATAGCACCTCCTTCCTTTATAACAGGCCCCCTGTGTGGTTTGTGTGCTGCTCTTCTGTCTCAATCATTATTATGTTGCAAGAGGCAGAGAAAGGAGAGCGTTAACTTGAAAATTATTTCAGCTGTGAAGGATTGTTTTCTGTTGCTGTTACTGCAAACGGCTTCTCATAATGATGATAATATGATGTTAAACAGGAGAATTGATTTAACTCACTGCAGAACAATACATCAAAGAAATATAATCAGAGCTTTGAAGCTCTTTATAACTTCATAACTCCTTTGAAACACCGATCCTATGTGGGTCATTAGCAGTATCGCCAAGCTTTTGCACAGCTGCACTCTTGGTACCTGTAAATTCTTTCTTGCAGCGGTCCCGTACGCTCTCCTCCAGGTTCTCCAGCTGATGTTTCACCTTCTCGTACTCTCTCTCTGCCTGTTGACTCTTCCTCCTGAACGGATATCACAAACACAACAGCGCATTTATTTAACAAGTGTAGCAGGCTTTTAAGCATTTGTACTATAAAGCCAGCCTCCGAGCAACTCAAATCAACAAAGCCTCAGTGAAATGAAAACATTACCGATCTACAGTAATGTTATGTAATAAAAGATCCTCAGTAGGTTACAGTCTATCAGGCTCATAAATTTTATTTGCCTGCTGCTTGTTGTGTTTTTTTCTGCCGTGGATCAAAATTCTAAACTGTAAGTTCGTTATTGCTGATATAAATTAGCTGAAAACATGTAAAAGTTTTATACCTTTACCACCTTCAAACTGATACTGATCAATATACACGTGTATACAATAAAATAAAAGCCACACAATATGTGAATATCATTGCAAAATAACTGCATTTCCCAACATTAAGATCAGGACTTAACATAGAAGAGACAAGTCTGAGAAGATAAATGGTTTAAGCTCTGCTGCAGAAAATGATTAAACATGAACAAGCCCTTTGTTTGGGGTTGATGTTGATGGTACTTTTTATGCTGCACTTCTCCTCCTAAATCCCACAATAAGCCTACTTGGATTCCTGTTATTTAAATTTGACAACAGTTTGTTCATTAAAGGTCAAACAGGGAGCTTCACCTCTCTGACATCTAATTGATCCCAAAACAAATGTAACGTCTCTCCCATTAAATTTGCAATCAAAGTTTTTGGCACTTCAATACTTTTCTACGAGCTGGATTTTAAAAAGGTCAGAAGAAAAGGGGAAAAAAAGTGTTTCGAGGAGAACATTAATTGATTTTACAATAAGTGTTATTTGTAAACAAACAGCAGTGAAATCTGTTCTAATCAATAAGGAGATTTTGCCAATTAAAAAACACCCACAAGGGTTAAAGGGTCAGAAACAGTGGTTTCAAATATTGCAGGTTTGCAAATTAACTCCGGCACACAAAAATTGCATCTAATGCCAGAAAAAGCCGAGTTTCTGGAAGGAATTAAACTGCATTATTGTGATTACAGAGTATTATGCAATATTTAATTAGATTAAGAGGTTCAGATGAATATTTCAACTGCTTCTCTACTCTTAAAAATGCAATTCAAAGTAGTTAGATTGCTTGTCTTCATTACAGTGTATGGAATATAAACTCAAAGTAGCTTAATTTTACCTGTAGCAGTAGACAGAGATAGCGATGATGAGCAGCATGGGCACAATGACAGCAGGGATGATGATGTACAGTGACAAATCATTCTTTTTCTCGTATTCCACCGAGCCGACCACCCACTCTCCTTTCCCAAACTTGATCTGTGGATAAACACAGAGAGGCAATCTTATTATCTGCACAAGCTCCCAACATTTTAAAAAGATTTATTCAGGTAGGTGTCAATGGTAAAGATTTGACAGTTCTGGAGAGGCAAACAGAGACACAGGATAATCTACATAATTGCCCACAGCTCTGCAAAAGCAGCTGCAGGACCTTACAGTGTTTTTAAAATGCTAGAGGGCCGTGTGCAGGTTAGAGGGCCCACTTCAGCAGAGAAAATGCATAAACCTATTGAGTCTAATACTTTATAATCAAGGTTTTTCTGTGCAGGTATTCTGTGCTATTGATAGTCGAGTGGTGTAAATTCTTCATGCAGCACACGGCCACAGAAATTAAACAATAGCTCACTTAGAGAAATTACCCAGCAGAGAGGTTACAGTATTAATCACAACTGTGGTTCAGCTATAATTAAATGTAATTATAAGGGCCTGTAGCTACATGAAAACTGTTCAACCAGCGAAAAAAATCGTGTCTCAAGACACACAAAGGACACGCCTAGAAAGAAGTGCAATAAAGATTCATGATGCATGTATGCTCTCATCTGCAAGTCTGTCTGTGTCTGCAGAGGTTTAATGTAACTAAGTACATGTGTACTTTTCACTTCTTAACATTTATCTAACAGCTTTGGAGACAATTACAGGTCACAACTACAGCTAAAAAGTTAAGAGTATTAATCAACCGACACTTATTTGGCAAATACTTTGATAATTATAAAAAAAATCTCTGAATTCTTACAAACTATTTGATAATATAAATGTTCTAGAAGTGAACCACTTAAACATCTCTGTGTGTGTCTGCCTGTCTTTGTGTGATCTGACCGTTAAATCCAGCAGCTCGGGCCTCGTGTCTCTGCGGTGGCGTCTGGAGCGGGCGCGGGGCGGGGTGGAAGGTGGGTCCAGAAACAGCTTGTCATCCTGGAGCGTGTTGACCAAACAGGGAACGTCGCCCACAAAAGCTTGAGCCTCCTTGGCCGTCATAGCTTTGGAGAATCCCCGACCCTACAGAGGAATATCAGAGCATGAGAGGAAGTGTCATGACTGAACTGCATGCGACGGACATAAATTACCACATCAATACATCATCAAATAAATGTGTCACATAATGAGTGTTTAAAAGCATTTTCATTAGTAATGGATGGAAAGTTCGGACCAGCTCCTCACTGTTCCAGTGTGCATGTGTGTGAGTGCTAAAAGCAATATGAAAGATCAAGATTGAATTCACTGTGAGTGAAATTCTAAGTAACTCCAGGCACAGCTCCAATCAGTCCTACAGGCCTGGCATTGCAACATGTTGCGCAGCTCTGCAGCGCACTTCTGTACCCACAGACAGGCAGGCTTTCAATTACTCTAATGCAGTCTGGGATAGAAGAAAGGTGAAATTAGCTTAAGTAAACCAGTGTCTGAGTAATTGAAAAGGCCTCAGACTTGTTCTCGCAAATGCCTTTCCTGAATAATTTACCTAAAGTGTGTGTTGCCAAAAGACACTTTTCAAAATTGGAACTGTAGAACCTCAAAGATGCAATAAACTGCAAGATAAATCCACAGCTGACCAGAAATTTATCTTCTGCATACATTTTTCAAGCAGATAAACCCAACATTCCCAAGTTCAACTGTGATGATTAGCTGCAACATTTTTGGTCTCATATGATCTTAAAATGTATACTTTATATAAGTTTGAAATGCTTTTAGGAAACTTTTTTATGTACTGGGTTTTAATAATACAAATGAATAATTAAGAAAACAATCATCAACAATGAAATAAAGATAGGTTGCACCTCTGGAATAAGAGTTAAATAATTTAATAAGAGTGAGGGAAAAAAACCTTATTGTCTGGTTATTTTGTGCATATAGAGAAAAGTTTTTTTCTTTGCCATTGAACAGCTGAAAAGTGAAACAATTAAATAATTTAATCCCCCTATTCCCCTACATTTTCTGTTTTTTTCTTTTGGTCATATTTCAAAGTCCAATTTTGGCAAAGAATAACACAGAGCACAACATCAAGAATATCTGCTTAATTATTACTTGCATGGAAACTCAACCAATATTTAGGCTATTAAACAGTGAAAAATGAAGTACGGCAACTGCAATTCAGCATCGTTTCTCTCTTTGTCCTCAAGTCAACATCATTTGTCATAATTCCTACGAACAAAGGAGCCGCCTCCTCCTCAGAAACACAGTGCTCTCTGCAAGTGCAGCATCAGAGCGGCCTGAGCGGCTCGTACTCACGGTGACGATGATGATGCTGGTCTCGGTGATGCGTTTCTTGCTCAGTTCATTGAACATGGGGTCAGGATGGTAGTCGAAGGGCTTCAGTTCCTTCACGAAGTTGTCCAGCTGGATGTAGGTTCTGTAATGCTGGATCAGGGAGCCGTTCACTGTCGGGGAGCGAAACTGGATGACTGTGTCGTTCTTCTCGTGGGCGTTCTGGATTAATCAGAGGAAAAGTTAAATGTCACAACTGGATGTATATTGCAAGAAGTAATATGTTGACTTGTAGCACACAAAGTAAGAAAAGTAAGACAAGAGGAGGAATATAACATTAGTCAACAGAGATAACATGAGGAGAAACGACAGGAATCAGTGGGACTTCTATTGAAAAAGTGGTCAATTATTGGTTTTGCTGTGCGAGGGAAGAGTGTTTTTAGGGGTGAGATTTTGGGAGAAAACCATCCATAAAATGAGAAAGGTAAAATTATGTGTGCTTTCTGCTGTCTATTAAAATCCCAATCTGCCATGGTGGAATAGCAGCTTCTGTTGAATCACGGCTCCCACTGACTCATTCCTCCTCTGGCTTTGTCTATTTGCTTCTGATTTACTGGACCAATGGGGATATTTCTGTCACTCTCCGATTGTTGCGATGCAGGGCTGACAATACTGTGCGTGACAGCTAAAACCTACGGTGCTACACGCAGTTTAAATTTATCAAAAGAAGACGGCACGAGGCGTAGGCTCCATTAGATAATGCTCTGGAAAAGTCACGCAGAGCTACTACAAACTTTGAAACTCGTGCAAGCTAAATGTCTTTTGTTATTTAGCTCAAAAGTAAATTTTTCATATCTAATTAAACTTTGAATCTACAGGAGCTCGGAACTTCTGTATTTGACTGTATGTTGTTCTGTGTTAAAAAGAACAGTTCAGCAGGAGGATTAATAACACTCTGAAATCTGTCTGTTTGATATGAAGCAAAGCTGGGTGCAGGTTTAGCTCACACACAGACGGAAAACAGGGAAAAAAGTTAACCTGCCTCCGTCCAAATGTAAGAAAATCTGCCTGTCTGCACTTAAAAAATTACAATTACCACAAAGAGCTTGAAAAAAAAACAAGAAATAGTTGCCATGAGCCGCTAACCTGACCCAAAATCTAATCAACATGTTTTCACAACAAGCAAGCAACAATAATGACCTCAAATATTTGGATGTAGTTCAGCAAATAGACTTAAACCAAGAGAAGCTTATAAAGTTGACCAGCCAAAGCCTTTGAGATAACACTTTGCATCAGCTGTTGGTTGGTGGCTGCCAGAAGTCTTTTCAAATCTCTCCTGTGTGGCAGGGACCGGGGACTTGGCTGGGAGGAAAGTGGTGAAGAGCGGCACAGTCACATAATCTTCTCTAACCTTAATGCCGGTATTAAATTCAGCCCTTTAAATGAATTGAACAAAAATTGCTACTGCTTAACACTGGCCAGTACACTGGAGGGCAGACGCCGGCAAGCCACGTGCAACTCTTTCAAGTTCCCTGGCAGAGTCGGTGTTTCTTGATTAAGCTGGACGGAGACCACAGTTGCATTATGGTGAGAGTGAAAGAGTGGCGAGGCTATCTGTGATTCTACAGGTTTGAAGGATTTATGACCGAAAAACTGCAAAACGAAGTAACACTAGCTTATGGCATCTCACTGTTCAGTGGAAGCAAGCAGGACTGGATGTGTGTGTGTGTGTGTGTATGCATGCTTTGCCGAGTCTGAATGAATCACCACTGTAGTCTTAGACTCGTGAGATGTGGGGAGATCGATGGACGGTGCTGCTACTTCGAGGGAGGAACAGATGGATAAAGTAGAAATTCTCTGAGACAGAGAACCGTAAGAAAGAGACAGTTGAGACAAGAAATGAAGAAGACAAAGAAATGGTGACTTTTAGAGGTAGATAATCAATGGGCTGCTTGGAAGAGAAGAAGATGCTGATAAATAAGGGGAGTAGAAAAAGGAAATGGGAGACGCACGCACACATACCTCAGAGGCTGTGGAGTTGTCTCCTTGGACTTTCATGACAGCAGTCTGGATTAGGTCAAAGCCGGAGCCAGTCACCACAATGTTCCTCCCACCACTAAAAAACACACAGACATAGACAGAAAACACATTAATTAGTGTCCATATCTCCAGCCACACAAATACAAGCTCATTGGGCGAGTTACGGGAAGACAGAGACAGTTCTCTCATTGCACCTGGGGCAATTTTCACCAGAGATGAAAACAAATTAGTTTAGCCTGCAAGATGCCTATCTGTTGCCTGTTGTTCCAGTGCACATGCCTAATCACACACCCTAGTGCTTTCAAAGGCAAAAAAAGCAAAAGGTAACCATCTAATGCCTCCATTTTCAGTGATTATCAAGCTGGTTGTTACAACATGAGAGACTAGCCCTTGTATTCCCATAAGCTGATCCAGAGTGAGCATAAAAAACAGTGTGCACACAAAACGCAGGGACACTCAGCTTCCATTAAAGGACAAATCATACTTTTTAAAAAAAGAAAAATGCTCTTGAAACTAACCTCTACAAAGGTTTTAGACAGATAAAAAGCTTGCATGGCAGAGGGCAAGGAAGGTGCCTGTCTTTGTGTTCACTTGTCCGCAACAGTACTGATCTTTTCGACCTCGTCCTCAGTGGCAACTACACAGCTTTTTACTTGTTTTTTTGTGCTTCTTTGAGGTATCTTAACACATATTTGAGCTTTTGACAGTGAGCCACCTGCAGCTTCCTGGACAAGCCATTCCAGTCATGCAATGAGCTCAACGTTAATGTCCACATGCAGATTTTGAGCAGGCATAATGAATATCCATGTTTATAATAATACGGTAATACAGCAATAAACATGGTATTGCAGGAGAAAATGCAAACATTACTAGTTTTGCAGATACAGTGTTGTGAAGTTAAGTACTAAACAAACTGTCACATTGGCCTGATGATGATACCAGATCATTAATGAACAATCATATGAGTAAAAAAAATAATTATAGATAATAATTTAATGGCAACTTATCCAAAAGCTGTTGAGATATTTTTAAGTTTGGAATAAATTGGTTGACTGACCGACATTGTTGTGGTCAGAGTTACAGTACAAGTTTGGTAAAAATTTAAACCTGACAGAAATTATTTAAAACACTTCCATCTGAAACTACAATAACAGTGGGGCCCTTAAAATGAATGTAGCTCCACTAGGAAGGTGAATGGAAAGAAAAAACAAGAGAATAACACTTGACTAATACAAAAATTTTACCTTAAAATTTCACTTAACTCTGTGTTTTTCAGGTAAAATTGACA
>JAPZDY010000023.1:19187772-19199788 GCA_029783645.1 Ctenochaetus hawaiiensis
TAGATGATTAAAAACACAATAAAAATAAATACACAATAAAAATAAATAAAACAACAGAAAGTTAAAAAGAAAACAATGAAATTACAGGGAATATGCAGATTGAAACAGATGAGTTTTGAGTCTTAATTAACACAAAAATAACCAGACAGGAGCCCAGGGGCAAAAATTAGCTTTTAGGTCAAGTTTTTGTGCTTTGGGGTCTTTGTTTTAGGCAGGGTGGCCCACCTCTGCTACAAAACAAAGATTCCTTTGCTGGAACAATTCTAATATTTGTTTAAAATAAACTGAAATAATAGGTTTGTAAAATAAGATTTTGACACACGGCACTTCTATGAGGCATGGCCACAAAAAAGTTAATTATGCCAGACTCTGCTTAAGCTAATATTGTGCTTAGGAGGTGCAAATTACCAACAAATCAGCAATTTAAGATGTGATCAAAACTGAGTGGCATGCAGTGAACCTGTGTTTTTTTTGGGCCTCTGCTTTGCCGCTTTGCCCTTTGGTGATACACTCCGGTTTATGACATTTGCTTTAAAAGACATTCAAAGCAGAGAGCAGGTTAATTATAGAGGTCATACCTTGGTCATCAGGTGTTTGTGGTAAATCTGAAGGGTTGGGCAGATCACAGGAGACCTGACCAGAGTCAGACATGATGCCCTCACTTTTGAAAGACTGGATGCTGCAGCGCAGACGGTCAGAAGGTCCAATTACAGGAAGGGCTGGGATGTTGATCTGCACCTGAACAGAAAAAAAAAAAATATATATATATTTTTAGGATTTGGCAGCGTTTGAAACTGAGGATTTTTTAAAAAGTTGAAAGATGGGTCGAAAACAAGAAAGGACAGGTGTTGGTGATGGAAATACAAGAGTGAGTCAGAAAGGGAAGAAAGGTACACAGGAAGAAAAAAAAAAAACTTTGTATGTGAAAGCGCAGTAGAGAGGCTCTCCATCTTTTGGCTTTGAGCACAATCAACCCCGGCTGGTTATGAGAAGCCAGTTTGGAGTTTTCTGGACGGATCGATACAGAGTAGGACGACCTAGAGCCCAGTGTTTCTGATTCACAATGGAAACAGTTTATTACTCAGGATGTGCATGTTTGTGAGACGTGTATGTAAGTGGGGATGTGTTCTGCAGGGCGAGAGAGATGGAAAGAGACAATAGAAGGAGAAGAAAGAGTGAGAAGAGAGGCAGCTCTGTACCGTCTGAGTCTTTTTACAGGAAAGGTTCGCCGGATAGAAGGAGACGATCTTGACACACTGCTGATTGGGGCTCCACAGCCAGCCATTCTTCTCCTCTGCCCGTCGGCACTCAGACCTCCTGGTACACCTTCAAAAGAAGGATGAACAGCCCCCGTCAGCCTCTGCTCAACCCTCAACACTCTTATAAGAACTCAAGACACAAACACAAACAACAAAACAATGCCTATGGACTCTAAATGCTTTTCAGTATGCTTTTATGAATAACAACCACATGCCCAAGTAAATTCAAGTTAAGTCATGTCACTTGTATTTATACAGTGCCATTTCTCAGTATATGTCACCTCTAGACACTGAACACACAGAGCAGGTCTGTATCAAAGTGTATAAATACAAGTGACTTCTGTGGGTCCCTGCAGAGTTTCAGGTTTTATTTCTATATGAAAAACATTAAATGTCCTCATCGGTAACTTGTTTCGCTGTGTAAAAGCATAAAGGTGAGATATATTTCTAATTCTTGAACTATTTTTGTGAATTAGCAGGCAATGAAGCATAGGTTTCCTGTGACATCTTAACTGTGATTAGTTCTGCTTTTCTTTTTGTTGTGCAATGAAAAACAGAGTATTTTTAGGTTTTGCACTGTTGGTCAGCAAAGTAAGAATTAAAAATAAAAAAAGGAAGCATTCTGAGAACATATGATGGTAAGCGAAAGATGTTTTGCTTTTGGACCTTTGGTCAAACAGAACAACAAGTTTGAGGATTGGGAAGTTATGATGGACATTTTGGATTATTTTTAAACTTTTAAAAGACTAAAATAGTATGTGGCAGATGACTCAACAATTAAAACTATTTTTGGTGGCAGCCCTAAAACTGTTTTGGCCAAAAGAAGAAGAAAAATAAAGCACAGGATCTACACAACTTCAGATTTCAGCACGTTTTTCATTATCGGCTAAAACACAGTTCAAAACAATGTGCATACTGAAACACAGACATGTCCTGATAGGGTGTAAACAGACAGAGGCACACAATATAATGTAGCATGAGTTCTTCTGTGGAAAATGATAAGGACTGCATTGTTTTCAAGAGGAAAAAGTGAAAAGAGGAAACAAAAGAGCTAGGCAGGGCTGCAGAAAACTAGCTGCTGTTGCTGTCTTGCTTTATCAGACTTAAGTTCAAGAATCACAGATATTCAGATTGCTATCATGTAAAACAAAGAAAAACAGCAGAAATATCACATCTGAGAGTCTCAAGCTGATAAATCTTTTTCCTGAGAAATTCCTACAAAAGATTGATTATCAAAATAGTTGCTGATTAATTTCCTGTAGATCAACTACCTGTTGAGGCTCTAAAAATAAGTAAAGTGTGTGTAGCGTTTCTGAATAAAATGATCAACCACTACAGGAGGGACACAACTGTTTTTATTTTTTTTTTAACCTGTTACTGATCACATCCCTGCAAAATTCATGATACATACTACACTTTCTGCCCTCCAGACCCTGATAAATATAGGCTGATGAGAGTAAATTGCACAGACTGCCTTCGCTGCATGAGGCTGACAAACAGCTTTAATTCCTTACGGCTGCACGGACAACAGGAGATGGAATATAAACACCGAAGGGTACTAAAAGTGTCTGCAATAAAACACTGAACAAATACCCCGCTGTGTTTTACAGATGGATTTTCATGTGTGGGTGTTTGTGTTAGTCTGTTGCTGTGTGCATGCATTTTAAAGTGCATCCTAAAGTGTGTGTGTGTGTGTGTGTGTGTGTGTGTGTGTGTGCACGCGATCTTCACCTGCCCTCTAGGACACACCAGCCACAGTAAGGGTCCTGTAGTTCCACACATGATTGGCAGTCTTTCTTTTGGAGGCACGTCTGCACCGGCACCTTGGTGATCTAGAGCATTATAACATGAAATATGATCAAACAGTGCACCTCAGGGAAGACACTGCAAAATATGAGGCATTCAAAGTACGGCTACAAATGTTACAATACAAATGCTTGTTGCAGGCGTGCAGAGCGAAGGTAAAACAACTCCTGCCAGAGCGCATGGTCTCTCATGTCTGCTCTCCTTGTTCCTAAAGCAATTTCCACTGTCTGCATGCCAAATGTTTACGCACTTAAAATTTATTGTTCAATGATTCAAACAGGTTGGATTAAATTAAATTAAAATAAGTTCAATTACATTACAATGAAGTCTTTCTATCAGGTAACATTTGGTACAATCATTATCTTGCATGAAAATAATGATTCTGATAAGGATAATACTGCATGAGTGCGCTTAAATATATTTGCAGATAATCCTTTTTTTATGCAAACAACTTTTTGTAAGGAGGCATTTACATTCTGGTACTTCTATTTTTATTTTACAAAAGGATCTAAGTGCAACATCATCCAGTGATTGTACCCTGAACCAAATATAGCAGATTTTCAGTCAAACACATATAATCATATGGTATTATGACTTTACAGCAGTCAGTGACTGCAGCCAGTTTAACCTGGACAGATATGGAAAGAAAGCAGAGTAACACTGAGCAAATCACTTAGTCCTTGATCACGTAACACTTCAGTTATTTACATTTTCTATAAAAAAACACTTTCATTTCCTCTTTCAAGACAGAAGGAAATCTATCAGCTTCTTTTATGTCAAAAACATGTCAGACAGCATGTGTCAAAAACTCTTTTCCCATGATACAACTGTCAATAACAGAGAGGTGAGAAGTGAGAAGCAACTTTTTCCAGCCTGTCGACACAGGAGGTGTTCGGCTGAGTTTCTCAGTCGTCTGTCTCATGGACACCTGACAGAACAGATATGCTTCATTTTTAATCAATACAGCTGTCTGCACAGGCAGCGTTCTGGCTCACATTTAACTCTGTGAAACTGTGACCCACAGCGTTGTTTATTTAGGCAATATGTCAAATTCCTTGTATTTCACATGTATACAGTCAGTGTATCTTGGACTCTGAACTCAAAAAACACAGATAACCTACATGCAGTGCCGTGCCTGAACACCTCCTGTGCTACACATGTTTTTTAATGTGTGTTACAGAAAAACCCTTCGCATACACACCTTTTTGTCTGTGGTAACGTAGAGGTGACTCTGACTGAGGTCAAAGAAGAGATTCTTGTTAACCTTCTCTCCAATGGTGTCGCCACGAATCTTGCCGTAAACATTCGTCTCGGCGCCCATGTGAACCTGAACAGACAACGGAAAGTGGCTCTGTCACACACAAGGTTTCAGCTGTAATTCCCCCGTCCTGCTTCTACAGGCGAAGAGAAAATCAAAGAGAAAAAAAAAACACAAACAGCAACAGATCAGTCCACCTTATGGACTTCCCCCTGGTTGTTCCCCAGGAAGGCGATGGTGTGATCGTTCTCCACGGCGACGGCCACAGCAGTCAGAGGACCCAGCTCAGACAACGCTGCTTCTGCCTTTAAGGCGAATTTCGGCTTGCTGGCCAGAGGGGAAGGCAGAAAGTCTGCTCCACACTTGAAGTTTTCCAACGTGTCCTTCTGCAAAATAAAAAAGATACACATTGTGAGTCCTTTAATCCAAATGACAGGAAAAATGTGGGGATTAAACCCCCTCTGATGAATAAACTACATGACAAGGGTCAGCAGTTGGGTTTAACCAAAGCCATTGTTTTACACATGAAGTGATCTAGTTACAGCTTTTCACTTAGTTAATTACAAGAACAGCATTCACTTATAAAGCAGCTTGTTTCAGGTTGGAATTTTTATCATTCATTAGTTCTGAATAAAAGAGAATTAGCAGCTTATGTAATACTTGTTTTGCAAAAAAAGGCTCTTATATGCAAATATATGTTCTGTGTTGGACTACGAGTGATTTAATTGTTAGGACATCCACACATTGTGAACAGCGGCCTGCCTAATTTGTGCTGAATAAATGTACTGCCGATAAAAAAGCTTTTTTTCTGACACCTATTTGTTTACATGAATGCGTGAAATTGGAACTGTGTTTGAAATCAAGAGCTTCGTGCTTTATTTAAATGACGCATGTTAAATTACTATTATTAATGTTACTCATCTCATTGCGTTTGTTTATTTCAGCATCATGTGCTGTTTAAACAGCCTGGCACATTAGCTGCAGTATCAAGACTTTCTCTTCATGTGGGGACAGTATTAGATGCTACAGAGTCATTCGAATTTTCACAAGGTCTGCGTTTACGTTATTATCCATGGTAGATTTGTAAAAGGTCTGTGATAATTTTGATGTCAAAAGGAAAGAAAATAAGGCTTGATCACAAGAGTTTTTCACTGAAGGATCTAATTTAGCCCATGAGCTACTATTTGCATACCACTATGGTTTTGTTCTGGATGTGTAGAGGGAATTGGGTAAAATGACATGGAAGGAGGAGAAATGTGTGAGGCGGAACTGGAGCTTTCAACAGAACAATACAAAAGGATCTGCAGAACAAAGTACACACTGAGACATTAAAGTAAACACTGACAAATCTATGCATTATTGATTACTGCAAAGGGAATTCTTCAAAACATATCGTACTCATTTATTTCAAACTGGCTTTTTTTTTTTTTTTTAAACTTCAATCGGCTAACACAACAGAGGCACTTACTGCAATTTTTGACGCGCAGAATTCGTCAGTTTTAGACGAGTAGGGGATGTCCACAGCAGGAAACCCGGAAATCTTCCCAGAGTCGCTGTAGCAGGCGCTGATGATATCCACCAGCCGCTCATTGATGGAGTTGAGAGGGTACATGCAGAGAGCTGCGTCGTTTTCGTCGGCGTCTGAACTCGCCACCATGAAGAGGACTTTGCTCCAGGGGACGACCTTCCCATACAAACCTGATTCAGTCATTATCCGTGCCAGCTCTTTTCCTGGAGAAGCCACATACGCAGCTTGGACTTTGTTGAACTGGTTTTCATGGCCACAGTTCAACTGGAGCTCCGTGTGGGAATAGTAGTGATGGTCGTCTTCGCAAAGACGAGACACAAAGGTCAGGTTCTTATTATCCATACCATCGAGTGTTCTTGAGAAGAGGAAATAAACAAAACCATCCTCTTTGAAGGCAAGGCGGAAGTCATGCAGGTACTTGGGAACAAATGGCGTGGTCTGTACCGTTGATGCTTCTATGATGCTCTCAAACACGACCCACTCTCTGAAATCCTGTAGGATTCGTGTGCTGATGAGTTTTGTACTGTCCAGGCTTCCATAGCCCTTCCCCACAAGAAACACACTGAAGGTGTGCCCATCTTTCGAGTAGGTGGACATGACTCCCACTACATTTACATTGTCCTCTATACTAGCAACATAAGTCCTCTCTCCTTTACTGTCACTGTAGTACAGCTGTTGTTCCACATTGGTCAGGTTGAGGAGAGAGCAGATGCCCCGGTAGCGGCTGCCGCAGACGATGAGGCTACCGTTGGACGGATGTACCAGCAGAAGCTTGTTGAGGTTGGGCATGGGCTTCGTGTCCTGGCACGCAGAGGCCGGAGGCGTACAGGTCCGGGCGTCCTCTTTTGGTCCCGTCTCGGCACGAGCCTGTTGGCTGAGAGACGGCCCAAGTTGATAAATGGTGTTGACTGCCCCAAGGTAAATACGACCGGTCTGGGGGTCCTGGACCACATTGTTGATGGGGGTCTCAGAGATGAACTCCAGGTTGGGGATGTCGCTATCCACCTGGGCTCGTGAGACCGACTTGCAGAAGAGAAAGAGGAGGAGGGATACCCAGCTTGCCATCTCTGGAGAGAACAGAAAGGGAGAGGCGTTTCATTATTAATGCATTTAAATGCACACGTAAATGTACATTAGCCATCTGCAACACGACACTGCAGTGTAGAGTGGGTGTGTTGTTTAAAATGTGGCCCTAAACACACACTCACCCATGCAATCTAATGGACATGTTGACTGTCTGCAGTGAGATTGCTCAATGAGGAGGATTTAAAGAAATGGTTTGACATTTTGGTAAATAACCTCATTAGCTTTTTTCCTTCCCTAAAGATACGCAGTAGGATCAGTAAACTTGTTGAAGCTAGAGTGAGGATACATTTAGCTTCACTTATCTCTTTTTTCACTTAGGTTTCCATTCAGACTAAACAAACAGGATTTGTCTTTTTACTGATGCTAATTACTGAACTTTTAAGTCTAATGTTTTAACTTTAGAACAGAGGTAGACCCTGATTTTATGATTCCAGTCGTTTTTTTCTCATCTAAGCTAACTTCTAGCTCCAACTTCATGTTTATTGCACATATATGAGAGCAGTATTGACTTTCACTCTTAAGTCAAGGCACGAATTTAAATCAGTGTATTGGTTCGTTGATTTGCTTAACTACCATCATAACATAGTCTCAGTTATGGTTAGCTGTATCAAGCTTTGATATGGGCAGCAACGGAAATAGTTGTTTCTGAGTTTTTTCTAAAGCTTTGCTCACACCAATTCAGATGAACTAGATTGGACTTTTTTTGTGCTAAAAGCATCAACACATTACTGTTGGAAATGAGCGACCCCATCACTCACTGTGAGTGGTAACACGAAAGAACTGTTTCTTTGAAGAAATTCCCAAAGAAAATTGTTCATAGCAAGAAATGAAAATTATCCAGACTTGCTAGTAGGGGTTAGAATTTTGTTGCTGTTGAATTTTTGTTTTGTTTTGCTTTTTTTAAATCACTTCCACTGAACAACTTACATAACATTCAAATTTGCAAGAAATCTAAAAGAGAAATCAGAGATATCAAAAACTATCTATATCATGGCAAGAAACCAGCAGGGATAAATGAGAAGATCTGTTTATTTGTTTGTAATTTGTGTGCTGATCCCATTAGGATACTGAACATATATGAGGCTTATCGAGACACAGAAGTAGGTTATTGGAGCTCAACTTTTAAAAAAACTGCCTCAAGCTAGAAAAGTGCAGTAAAGCCCTCTTAGTATGACTCAACTTCCTGTTTCATTTCTATAAAGGGAGTGTTATTTTGGATTTGACTGATTTAATATCGGAAATGATCACTGGCGATGAAAAAAAATTGCTATATGTGGGGGTAAGGAGAGATTAAGGCCACGAGCTAGATCTTTAACCATGACACAATAAAAAAAACCCTACTTAAAATGCTTGGATCTGTTCCAACTTCATTTGCACAACACCTCTCCCCACAATGCTCTCAGGAAGTACACTGTTTTGCCTCAGGAAAGATGATCACACAATATCCCTGTAAAATACAGACAGCATCATGTACCGGCTAACAGCAGGTGCCTACGGAGTCCACGCTCGCTGTCGTTTGCCCAGGCTGTAGTAAATATGGAGCTGCAGGTGGCTTTGAAGCCGCTATTGCCCACACACCAAATGTGCGTCAGTGTTTGCATGTGGTTTCCAGTTCGCACACTCCCAGCAGCCATCCTCCTTCATTCCACTTTGTCAGTCAAGTCCACAGGCACATTTGTCAAATTGAAAACCCCTGATGAAACTTCCAGGAAGCCATGTTTTATTATGTTAACCTGCCTTCCCTCGCTGGACTAAGTGGAGAGACCACTGATTAGACATATGCCCAGGAGGAACCTGTTAATTTTACTGGCAACTCCCATTTGCATTTAAGTGCCCACTACTCCATTTGATTTGATTTTTCCTCACATTTACTGCCTCAATTTTACCCCTCCTCCCCGCTTATTCCACTGCCTAAATGTATCCTGCCCATTTTCAATTCATAGCTTTAAATATTTCAATTAAAATCGAAATGGTGCAATAAAATCTCTGTCTGTGCTTATTTGGGACAGAAATGTGGGCGGACGGTTTTTACAGCTTTAATTAAGAGGGAGGAGCAGTAAGCGCTTTGTCAAGATTTAACTGAGAGGAGACATGAGTTTATATGCTTGCTATGGGGTGGACAAAATAAGAGGAATACCACGTGACCAACAGTTCAGCTCTAATGGGACAAAACTTTAATTACAAATTTGGATCCACTGTTTGAATTGAGTGACAATTACAAGCATGTGTCAGCTTTTAGAGGCGATATAATAATTCACTTTTCACAAGTTTTCAAAGAAACATCTCGAAAAACTGCATAAACTGCAAAATGTTCTTGCAGCCCTCGAAACGGTGACAACATAAACAAAAAAAAGCAGACGCGCCGCACTGTCAAAAGTGGTGGCAAATTGCAAAATGTTTACAGACAGACAGAAAAATTGCCTTAAAAATGATGACAGAAGTAAATGAACACTTCTGTGAGGCAGTCTCTGTGTAAAAAGATTGCTCTGTAAGTGAGCTTCACAAAACCTGACTTAGGGCAGGGCCGCTTTTTTGGCAACAACTTGTAATCGGTTGGAGCCAGAATGCAGATGGCTCTCTGCTGAAGGCATGAATAACAAGAAAACCCATTACAATCAATTTACACCACAATAAATGGAACATTTGAATGCGCTGCCTCTGATAACTGACATGTGTCGTTTTTTGGCTCATTGTTTGACACCTCTAAAGTGCACCAAGAGGATAAAACTTGAGATGTCACAAGCTCTGATCTGCATCTTATTTATTGCCATCTACCACTTTCCACTATTAAAGCTTTTTTTAACGTTCTCTTTTTTGCAATTTTCTGTCTCTGAAAATTGCTACATTATACAAGTGTAGATTTTATCATCACTTCCTGTCAATTTTCAGTCATTTTATATTATATTTATGAGCAGCAGCTGGACTGCATTTTCTCCCAAGCAGCTGCTACTTGACACTCTGTTGATGGTTAAATAGTTTTGAATAGACAGGTTCAGGTAGTCTGGCATGCCACATGACCTTTAATATGCATATTTTCTGTGTGCAGAAAACACCTGGCATGAAAATCCAGTATTTTGTAACTTCATCAGTCACTCCTGTAAATATAAATTTTAGCTATACTAGGCAGTGCATCAACAAAATGTCTGAAATTAAAGAACAGATGTTCACGTAGTGGTACTCTGTTTATTTTGCATAACAAGGAACTGCATACCTTTCTAAACACTGGGTGTAATTGTAAATATAGAAAGTAATTGAAGCATGACTTCCTCCCTGAATCCACTAAAAACTGTAATATCCATATTTCTATCAATTCGCTCAACCATCGCAGAGAGACTCCACAAAAGGTGGATTACGTCAGTGATTTCTGTGACAGGAAATTACTCGATTCCTTTGACTTCCAATCAAACAAGCTGTGACAAAGCAAATTCTCAGTCTGTTATGTTCAATACAAGGACAATGTCTCGGGGCGCTCATTTAGGTTTCAAAAAACTCCAGTTCCACTTATGTCTATGGCTTCAAAGAGTCCTTTTCCTTTTCATGCAAATCCAATAGCCAGCCCTCGATCAGAGGAAAAAAAAGTTTCCCTCAGATGCTGCATTGTGGGTCAGTGCAAACGAAATTCTTAACATTTTTCAAAGGCGCCTGTTCTCTCCTAGGATGTCTCCTTCCATCGCTCTATCACTTTCAATCCTTTTTTCATGGGCTTAATCCTGAACGCTGGAATTAAAGAGGCTTCAAAGAGCTGAGGAGAGGCAGACGTCTGGTGGGGATGACACAGGTAGAAGGAAGCCCCATTTCTCCGCAGACAAGCCCACCTCTCTTTTTCTCGACATGTCTCTGGCTGCTGTGAGCGAACATGGCAACTTGGCATTTCACCCAACACGTGGCTTTTCTGAATAAATAAAAAGGGGCTAAATTTAGAGGCTGGTGCTGCATCAGCCTGCAGCCAGTGAAGCCTCCAATGGCCTGAGATAAATAAGAATGAAACACATCATGTGCTAATGAATCTGGCACATCTGAAAATATGTGATGCTGAGCAAGACAATACTAATAAATTACAACCTCAACTTAGAAATCTCAATGAAAACCTTTGCACGCTTACTAGTGTTTTACTGTAATTACAGCAAAAAGCAAACTTTTTTCTTGAGAAGCTTAACAGAGTTTATTTGTACGGCACATTTAAATTGTGTCCTTGTGAAAAGGTGCATTCTTAAAGGAATGCATGTTAGAACTCTGAAGCAATTACCTTAAAAGTATTATAAAAGTCTATTGTCTATGACTGTATTTCACTAAATGCTTAAGAATAGTGGACTGTGTAAACCATCGGGACATGTTGTGGCATATTTGTTGTATTAGTCATATATTTGATTTCGCTAAGTGATAAGTCATTTTTTCTTCTAGGTCATTTCCGTGATCGCAGGGATACTAAAACATCAAAAGAAAAAACTGCTGAAGTGCTACATGCCCAGGCTTGAAAATAGCACATGAAGGCGTGTCTTTTTGTCAGTGTGCTAGTCATCACAAACACACACACACACACACACACACACACAAACATACACACACTCCTTTTCTTTGACTATCATTGTGCCATCTCTTTCACCCACCCTCTACAAGTTAGGACATGTCTGGACAGGAAAAGAAGCTCCCAGCGCAGGAAAATGAAAGATAATTGAAAAATGGCAGGTGTGCACGTAAAAACACACACAGATTCAAAAGGCTTAGAGATCCACGTGCACGTGCAAATGTGTGCACGGGGCGCAGCTTGAAGTGCTGACAAGGTAATCCCGCTCCGACCACCACACAGAGGCACACTTCTTTTTCTAACTGCCACGCTGTGTTTCTTTGACACAGGATCACTAAAACCCAGCATGGCAGTCCTCGCGCCCCTCGGCCAATCCTCTCGCCGCATCCTCCTTTTCTAGGACGACACACTCACCGGGAGGAAGTGTGCCTTCGTGCTTGCGTGAGGGAGCAACAGATCAGGATGGAGAGAGGTTGGGGGGGGGAGGGGACGATTGGGGTGGAGGGAATGTGTGTGTAATGATTAGATCACACACACACACACACACACACACA
>JAPZDY010000023.1:19200381-19212919 GCA_029783645.1 Ctenochaetus hawaiiensis
GATCAGGATGGAGAGAGGTTGGGGGGGGGGAGGGGACGATTGGGGTGGAGGGAATGTGTGTGTAATGATTGGATCACACACACACACACACACACACACACATATCCACAACTGCTGACCTGGCGAGTTTCATAACCAGCTCCTCTCACTCATTAAAACAGATACGGATACGGAAACAGATATAATAAATAAAAAAACAGACACCCTACCCGCAAAACATAATGGGATATCACCCCATACTGCGATCATTCATATTCAGCACTTTCCTTATCGGAGAGCCGGCTTCTGACAGATGCTGGAGTTTGACATTGATGTGGAGGGGTGTCTTCACGTTGAGGTTGCTCTCTGTATTACACACCAGTGAGAGCGAACTGCTATTAAATTACTCGCATGTCTCCAGAGGCCTGCGGGGCAGGGCGGAGATGGGGGATGTGGGGGTGAGTTGAGCGAGGGGTTAATGCTCTGGAGCAAATCACGCCGTGTCTCCCGCAGTGTGTATGGGTGCTGAAAAGGCCTGATAAAGTGTGTACAAGGCAACATGACAATGTGGGTTAGGGAGCCATACAAGGAGCCGGAAATGAGGGGCGGATCCTTGTCTTTTCTTTTCCCGCCGCCATCAGGGAAGGATAGGCAGAACAAGCGGCATTGTTACGAGATGAAACATGAAGTGGGAGACTGTGGAGAATTCTTTCTCTGCATGTCTCCCATCTCGCCTTTTTTTCTTTCTTTTTTTTTTTTTTTTTTGACATGTAAAACGCTCCCGTCCCATCCTTACAGTGAGATTGTTTCACCAGTTGCGATGGGAGGCTGGTGTGACGACGGCAATCCAATTTCCATATGAACAATTACCCTGCCGTCAGGGTTGGCAGTTCATTTATTTCAATTTGACTGACTGGCAAAACCACGCTCACCAAAAAGCAGCCAGCCCAACCATTGTATTCAGGGCACCAAGCACCGGCGGGGGATTGATGGGCCTGGTCCATGTCAGAGGGATCCAGCTGCTCTGGCCTAAATATGCTAACACCTTTAAAGTTGGCCCGTGACCCAAGCAGGGGGAGAAATCACACTTTGCTCTCCTGTTAGCCCCTGAGTGAGTGTGTGTGTGTGTGTGTGTCCCAGTTCTCACGCCTGTGTGTTTGTGTTGCTCTTGTGTGTCTACATGTGTCGTCCTCTTGTGTATGTTTGTCTGTTTTGATGTATGACCACGAGTCGAGGGTGCGAGCGCATCCCCCTCCCCCCACCATCCTTTTAGGCACAGCACTTTTCCTCATTAGGACTGATGGGCTGTTTGTGTGTCTGTTTGCCGCTCCGTCACCATTTTCAAGGCTCCTGTTATCTCCCCTCTGCCAGCTGGACACTTGAGCAGTGAGAATGCAAAAACTACACACGAGACACACAAAATACACATTTAAATGGGCATGTGTGCAGGGGATACACACACACACACACACACACACACACACACGCACACAGACACACTTCCTACTGCACTTTTCTGCGTTACACCTTTCTCAGCAGTCGACCTCGGTGTCTCTCGTAATCCCTCAATCTCTGTTTGTCTCTCAAACAAACACACAAATGCAACCTCTCTCTCTCTCTCTCTTTCTCTCTGTCTGGGCAGCAGCAGCTTGGGCTGATCTCCCAATGCTAACTGGCCTCTCCCACCCCCAGCTGGATGTTGCAGCTCTCCAGCGAGACAGAGTGGCTGTTTGCTGTGTGGACACAGCTGGCGGATGTGGAGAACCTGATTAAACGGCCTGGCCTGGCGCAGAAGAGCTACTTTCAGGAGCCAATGGCTCCTCCGACATCGCTGCCACATCCAGAAGGTTGCTAATACACACAAACAGTTGTAGGGGCAGGCATGCATACACAAGCTCACTAATCAACTCGACTCACTCACTGATATGCATCTGAGATCCATCACTGCGGCTGCATGTGAAAAAAGCCACCGACTTCTACAAATAGAACCACAGTTAAAGATGATTTTATTCACCACAGAAAAGGAGTAAGTTTATTATGAATCTATTATTCATTCAGTCTATAAAATGCGTAAGAAATGCTCTTCATAATTTTTTTTTAAGTTTAATTTTTAAAAACAGCCTAACACCCAAAGTTATTCAAATTACAATAAAATGAAACTGCAAATCTTCACATTTGAGGAAATGGAACTTGGGAATGCTTTTTTCTTCATGAATGACTGAAATAATTTCGTAATTATCAAAATTGTTGCTGAATAATTATCTGTTCATCAACTTATTGCTTAATCGACTAATTGCTTGAGAAAATAATCTCTTTATGACACACTGATTGAAGGCTGTAACAGATTTCTTTTTCTACTTCTGTTGGATTTCAGGCTCTTTTTTTTCTCTCTCTCTCTCTCTCTTTTTGAACCGGTAATGATTCATTGTCTTGCTCAAGGGCACCTCATCAGGTTGGATCGCTTGCGCACACACGCAGACTTAGATCTCCACTTCCTCTGGTTGGAGGACAGCTTCTTTTAATCTTTACATCCACCTGAGGCGTTCCTCCGCTCCCGACGCACACTCGCCCTCCACTTTACATACAGAACGCACTCACGTTCCAACGCACATGCAGCCACAATTAAGAAGTCAGGCAGGCGGACTGACTGCTGGGAAGGAATCCATTACACACCTTATTGGCTATAATGATTTCACTTCACCAGCATAAACGCCAATGAGCCATGAAGGTATCTTGTAATGTGGTTTAGACTCAGTGCCCAGCTTTAGTTTGGTTTCAAGGGGAATACTGATCTTATGGTGACGGATTGCTCAGCTGCCCTCACATGAAAACTCCCTAAGTGTGGACAATGTGGCCGCTTTGGCATTAATTGATTAGTTGCTGTATGGATGCTTTATTTGCTTTCTTTCCGACGGTGAGACGAAGAGATTGGTATCAATCTCATGCCCGTCCTGAGCGCACAGGCAGAGTCGGGACATGTTTAGCTTGACAAACACTGGAAACAAAGAGGAAACAAGCCAGCCTGGCTCTGTCCAAGGTGAAAAAAAAAAAGGAAAGAAAGGTAGCAACACTGCCAAAGCGAAGTAATTAACACTCTCTATCTCATTTGTTTCATCATTACCTGAACATAAAGGGTGAATCAACAGATTGCTTGTCCAGTTAACCTTTCTCTATCTATCTGTTGTTCTATGCATCATCTTTGGGCACGGTCTGTGTTGCCAGAGACACTCATGTTCATGGTACAAATCCTAGAAAGTGTGCAAGCACCTACATGTGATGTGAGCATCATGGCGCTCCTTCTCTTGTGAACCTTACTCAGTACGATTACACGCACTTAAGAGACCATGTTACTCAGAGAAATCAGGTTACGCTGGTAATCAGGGAGCACGTTCACATGCACTCTGGTAACCAGGTTACTGTATATATGCAGCATGTTGTAATTAGATTTCCTTGCTTAATTCAACTGCAGTGATTAAAGACGCTGAGGGACGGAGCCCGGCTTCTTTAAGGCAGGGCAAATAGACTTATTTAGACTCGCAGAGGACATTTTGTGTTAGCTTCAGCTTTAGAAATTATTTTGAGTACACGGATACACCACTCTCTGTAATTATCTCTCCTTTCATCTGTCTGCTTGGCTGTTACTTCCCCAGTTTTAAGTCTTCGTCTGGCACTTAAAAAAAAAAAAAAAAAGCCAAACCTGGTTATAAAAAAAATAAAATAAAATCAGTGCTTGCCTGTGGATATCTAGCCAGGGAAATCAGCTTTCTTTATTCCACTACTCCGATTATGAAGATCGTGTTTCTCGTTTACATGACTGAAGAAATCAGCTTACTGGTGGAGGCTGAATGTAACCTGGTTACTGGCACGCAGATGCACTTAGAGAGATGAATGAGTGACAGAGGGAACTTCAGGAAAGGGATGGGAGATGATCGAGAGACAGAAAGACAGGAACAGAGGGAGGGCGATCACACACGTTGCTAACTGAGTCTCAATAGGTCTTTTGTGCGAGCTGGCAGGTGCCTGTCACTTGTCAAGATGAGTCAGAGTGTGGATGGTGACTGAGCTTTGTAATGGTGAAGATATGTAAGTGCCGGCTGACACCCAGAGAAGGTTCCAGCTTTTGGTAATGACTAACAGCTATCAGGTAATGGCCTGAATATTAGCCAGCTTTGCTCATGATACAGAGAAAAGGTCACGTTTATAGCATTAAAGGTAATGGCTAAATTAGGCTGCAAAAAAAAAACTCATAAAATTAAATAGCTTTCGGCAAGAAAGCAGTTCTTTCTGCTGGCCGTGCAGAAGGAAATAGACTGGGCCTCTTTTTAATTAGTCGGACGAAGAGAACTAATCACAGGAAGTGTGGACTCTGATAAAATGTGTGTGTACCACACAAAAAGACTGAACTCATAACACAGGAGCACCTTTCCCCCTCCGTCACAAATATTAATTAAAAAGCACATTTGCTTGGACTGCCTCCACCACTTCTCCTCAGTGCCGCACACTTCTACCAAATGTTCTCCTTGCTATTGAAACCACTTCACAACACTCATCCCTCCATCCGTCAGCCTTACAATCTTCATCCATCATCTATCAGTGTTTCTGCAGCCGGAGGGGAGAGAGCTGCTAAGCAGCGCCTGACTAATGGCTAAACAAACACCATTATCAGGCCTCGGTGGCCGAACGCTGAGCTTCAGGAGCCCCAGAGCAGCTGAGGCTCTTTAATACTTAATCCCCGCTGCCCTGCTACCCTGCTCTGCAAGTGGCTGCTCAAAACTCAGCTAGGATGGGAGGCGATGAAGGTTCGCTAATGAGGAAATGCTAAGAACAGAAACATAAGGGAAGAGGAGATCTGAGGTAAAGAGGAACATCATGCATACACGTGAAAAATCACTTACTGCAAAAACTGAGTGGAGTGTGGACTGTATTAAGAGGGGATAGAGGAAGTGTGGCCCACTTGTCTTGGCCAATTCACTGACGGCTCAGGGAGAAGTTAATGAGCCTGTTACAGCCCCATAGTTCCCCTGATAAGGCCGCTGATTACACCACATGTTCGGGCAAGAGGATTGTGTGTGTTTCTGTGCGCATTTGCACGTGTGTGTACGTGTGTGTGTGACCGTGTGTGTCACCTGACCCAGAGCAGTCATCTGCTAATCGTACGTTCACAAGTCAGGAACGGACATTTTTGGATAAACACACTTTCGCACATCAATTGCCACTCTCGAGGCGCAATCTATCCCTCTCACACTCCCTCGCCTACATGCACCAACTTAGTCGCACTCGTGATCATGTTTCTCTCGCACACACACACACACACACACACACGCACACACTCAATCAAGTGTGACTGAGTGAGCGAGCCACTCAATGAGAGTGGGTGATTAGGCCCTCGGAGAGTAGGCCTGACCTTTCCCTCCACATCAAGTCCTCCATGCGCATGTGTGTTTTTATGAGTCAGTGGCTGTAAGCTCTCGTGCCTGCGCCACTTCACATCAAATGTCACTGACTTAAATGAGACGGCCAGACAGACGGGAAGACGCAAGAGGGGAGCAAGGGCGAAAGAGAGGGATGAGAGAAAGGATGAAATGTGAGAAGAAGAGAGGACATGTCTTTTTTTTTTTTTTTTTTTTTACAGTAGGCTGCAAAACAAGCCAAAGAAGGAAAAACTTAAGATGTGACAGGGGGAGATAAAGATTAAAAACAAGAGAGAGGGTGCTGTCAAAGATCAATCTTCTGTCTTGGTTTCTTTCCCTCTTTGCATGAGAAACAGCAAAGCGGAGGTATTTTTAAATTCCTCGTTGGCTGTGGGAATACAGCTCAGGCCCTTGTGGGTACACAAACGTCCCCCCCCCCCACTGCCAAGATGGTTGAGTCTGCACTTCCGCGTTGTCAAAGCTCAGACGGACAGAGAGGCAGCAGACAGTCTGAGTCAGGCCCCTGGGGAGCCAGTGAGCAGAGCAGGGGAGGGGGGGGCATCTGAGAGTTGTTTGTTTTTTTTTCAGGGTTGTTGCGCTATTTACTGCTGAGAGTTAGCCAAATAATATTAATTAGCTCTTTCATGAAATACTCTCACAGAGAGCGTCTGCACATGTGGGCGATAGAAAATGCAAATAGATGATTTGGTATCCAGCTTTTGACTCTAAAAGGAATAATAAAGAGTTTATTTTAACTTGGGTCTCATTCTAATTAGCGTTAATAGCACTTATTTGTTTTTAGTATGGGAGAGCAACAGCATCGCGATAATGGAAATGACTTATTCAATTGCCAGAGGATTAATCAGAAAGTATTTTGATAATCAATTATTTTTTAAGCCACAAATGCCAAAAAATAATTGCCTCCAGCCTGTTAATGTCTAGTCTTTTTACCCCTTTAAAAGGGTAATTTAAATGTTGTTTGTTTTTGGGCCGTTGGTCAGACAAAATAAGACACTTGGAGATGTCACCTAATTTCAATCTAAATTCAACTATTTTGTGACTACTAAAATTATTAGTAGTTGTAGGTCTGGAGGTAACCAAAAGGGAGTTTAGTGAGGTGAGACTTGCACAGTGGGACAATCAGAGATGTTTAAACAATCACAGGTTATCCCGTCAATGTTCTTTTCAAAGAGAAAGAAACAGCGAATGGTAAAATCATTACCCGAAGTGTCTGTTGTAAAAACCCATCAGAGTTTATAGACTTGACAGTTGTTCTGCAGTTTTCTTGTGCAATAACGGGTTATTATGAGCTTTCACTTTCCACTTTCAATTTTACCTCCAAATAAAGTGATTCTGGTAACTTTTTTTTTTTTTTTACAACCAGTCTGAACTTCTGACTGCTTTGTTTCTTTTTGATTTTCTAAACGTGGACATCTTGCAGATCTAAAAAACTGCTCTGGCAAGTACAATTTTGTAAAAAAAAAATTATGGCGAAAACTATGAAAGTAAGACTCAAAGTGTGACAAACTGGGATTCTCTCTTAATAGTGGGTTACGTGATGCTGGTGGAACAAGTTCCCATCTGTCTCGTCTCGCCACCTTTCCTCGTCTTTCTCTTTCTGTCATCACCGCAGATCTCAGAGGAGATAGTGAACCGGCACTCACCGTTGACGGGGCCGGAGGACGTGTGGCGCGACGCCCAGGTTAATTAAGTTTGAAATCGTGGCGATGATCAGCGGGGCTGCCACTCAGGCTGCCAGCCGCCCTCCACTCCCTCACGGTGTCCCCACTACCACCAAAGTGTTCAGGCTGCCTGACAGGCAGAGGGGCGATTGTGTGCAAAAGTGTGAGCGAAAGAATGTGTTATTTTGTACGAGGCTCTGAAAGGGAAGTGGAGCGCGTTGTGTTGGTTATCAATTGCTAAGAGATTTCTTCCAATTTTTTTCCCTTTAAAATCTTTTTTTTTGTGTGTGTGTGTGGGGGGGTGTGTCCTTCTTTGAATCATGGATCTAAAAATAGTAGTTGTTTGCTGTACACTGTTTGTCTGATTTATAACAATGCATATGCTATGAATTTGAACTGTTGGTCAAACAAAACAAATTGAGGACACCACCTTGGGATCTGGGAAACTGTGATAATGGCTATGCACACATACTGTATATATATAGATACTGTTTAATGCTCTTCATGCACCTATACACTACATAGCAGTGCTATGTTAAAGGTTATTTCATAATCACATAATCTGTGGATTATTTTCTCAATTAATGAACTCGTTGTTTACTCTGAAATGTGAAAAACTTGTGAAAAAAAAAATGGTCATCACAGTTTGTTGGAGCACAGGCTGACAACTTCAAATTGCTTGTTTCATTCAGCCAGCAGCTCAAAAAACCCCAGATATATTAAATATTCAATGATGTAATACAGAGAAAAAAGGAGAAAATTCGCACATACACACACACACACACAACTCTCACTCTGAGAATGTTTGGCATGTTTGCTCGAAAAATAAATTAAATGATCTATCAGTTGTCAAAATAGCTGCTGGTTAATTTTATGCTGATAGACTTAATTGTTTCAGCTCTACTAGGCAGGCACGTGCATTCATGTACTTCATTCCATGTTTTTTTTACACAGCCACACACACACATGTACACACACACACACACTCTGGTCACAATGAACGAGTGTTTGGGGGGGAAATAAAAAAAAAAAATCATAAAGAGTCACAAAATCCCGCCCAGACAATAGTCTTTTCTTGGCCATGATTGCTCTGTTCCCCAGGAGGCGGCTATAAGGCACTGGAGCTGCAGTGATTGTTGATGGATGCCTATTGGCATGAGCAGCACGTAGAGTCCAACTCCCCCCTCCACCCTCCACCAATCACCACCACCGCCGCCGCCGCTGCCACCACCACCTGTAATCCTGGGAAAAATGGACTCGATGTATTAGTGAGAGGTTTGAAAGGCTGGAGCCATTTCACACAGTCACACACACAAACGCATACACACATTAAAGCTACCTGTACTACGCTTAGAGGCTAAGTGATATTATTCCCCTGGCTCAGTGTCAGAGGCTTTAGACCTGAGGGTGGCATGTGAGATGCACAGGTGGATGCAAACTGAATGTATTTGACTCAGGAGGAGTACAAGTGCCTCAGAGTTGCATTTTATTCCTCAGTTCCTTAAATTTTAGAAGGAAACGTTACCTGACTACCATTTTCACAAATTCAGATTTTACTTCTCACATAACATATGAAGATATTTTAATATATGATGCATCATTTGAGAATAAATCATCCAACAGAATATACAATATTAGCTCAAACTACCAATCCCATGAGAGACAATAAATCTGCGACATCTTTGACTGTTTGAGTCATTTTTTCAGGTAAAAATGCCAAATATTTCATGGTTTGTTCAATTATTTTATACAAAACCAACAACTAATCAATCAAGAAAATAATCAACAGATTAATGAAAATACTCCTCAGTTGCAGTTCTGTACAAAGTGGTTTATAAAACAACAGAATCCTGCTTATAAATGAATGCATGACTAATAAGAACCTGATACTAACCATAACCCTGAACAGTCACAATGGCCACTTTTCCTCTTTCTTACATTTTTCTGAATAAATTTTTGCTCAAGTACAAATTTTCAATGTTTTACCTTACTCTTTACTATTTAAATGAAGTAAAATATCTGAATACTTTCTCAAGCACATCATTTTAAATTATGCCGCATTTGTTCCCTGCAGAACTCTCCTTCTTATCAAGTCATTTCAGTCTATAATTGAGACATAACCTCTTATTTTCTCACCAGCGTGGAAAGAATATTCTGTTCTGTTTTCAAGGCAAATCGACTGCTTCAAATATTTTCTTGAATCATATTTCTTTTTTTTTTTCAGAATTTTACGGGAGTGATGCACCTTTCACCTTTTTTTCAAGATACAGTCAGTTCTTTAGAAAGGTTTGCATGAATGAAAAGGTTAAAATGCACTCATGGCATTAAGAGAATTTTTTCACTTTTCAGGAAATGTGGCTTTTAGGACCCAATGTCATCTGAATTATCCTTGTGATATTGTTGCTCATAGTTAGTCATTTTAAACTACCCAGTTGTTCATAAAGCTAGTAAAATTAGCTGCACCTTGACCAGTTGCACTAATAAAACGCTACTTTCACTTTACTAAATAAATAATAATCCAATGATAATATGACCAATGGAGAACACAATGTAATTGGCCAATTCATATTTACTCATAATCTTCATACTTAAAGTTAATTTAGCTCGAAACAGGTTGTAATGCAAATGTTTAAACTTGTAAAATAATTTTATTTTTGTTAAAAACATAGTTTTTTGGGTAAAGAATCTCTATATCTCTCCTTCCACTGCTGATGTGCAAATATAATGTGATGAACACCTGCAGATGCCTTCCTCTCCTGATAAATGGCTGAGATTATATTTTATTTTTTGACTAAGTTTTATTTTAATTGCTCAGTCCTCATGTGATCAACCGTTTCTAATCAAAAATGCAGACACACAAAGGTCAGAGGGAATTAGCCCCCCATCGCCCAGAAATAAGCTGCTTTAATCACGTTGCAGATGGCCTGATAAGCAGCAGGGTGGCATTAGGGGGCCGGTCGTGTGGTGTAGCTGAGGCGTGTCAGCGATAGCATCTGCACCTCGTCTCTAAAGGTGCCACTGTGTCTTTCATGTCAGGTGAGTGCACTGACATTCTGTCACATCCAGACTTCAGAAGTGGCGAGGCGGAGGGGGCCACACATCAAAGTCTTGGTTTATGTTGACAGAGGGGGTAACACAGACGCACACAGCACGCTCCTGGAAGAACGACGCAGAGACCCTCCTACGCACACTCGCATGCACCAGCCATGACAGGCGTTAAGTTCGAGTGCGAGATAGTGTTGATGTCCACCGGTGAGGCCCACGTTTTTCAGGCTCTTTATCTCCTGTGCCTTCTGCTGATAATTACAGCCGTTCCCTCTCTCGGACGCGGTCACACCAAAGCTGCCAGTCTGCGCAGCTCGAGCCAGAGGATATTATCAGCCGGGGCCATCGCAAAAAACGGAGCACGCCAAGGTCGGGCCCTGTGTTCAATTTCACTTTTGATTCCAGTCCACCTTTCTTTCCCCCCCTTTACCACTTATCCAGTCCTCCCTCCCGGCCCACCCACACTGCCACTGTTGAATTTCACTCCGGGGCTAACCTCTATTTCCAGGACAACCAGCGCCTTGACACTCATTCATTTCCAATCCTGCAGAGTGGTCGGCTGAATGGAAATTGACGATTCAATTTTTGGAATGAAACTCAAGAGTCCTTTTGGAATTGACTCTCTCCCCCTCCTTGCCCTCCCCTCTCCTCCTGCTTGGGTGCCCGTTCTGCCACCCCCTCTGCCCCCACTCCAGCCCCCCCACTCCGTCACTCGCTATCTCCGTCCTGGTCTGCTGAGTACAGCCAATTTCTCCGCTTGTATGGAGACGTGGGCGAGATGGCTACTGTGAAGCGCAGCTTAAAGAAAAAAAAAAAAAAAAAAAAACCCTGCAGCTCCCACAGACTTCTCTCAGACACCTTGTCTCCATTCCCGCTCCCTCTCATCACTAAACTGCCGTCAAACAAGCAAACACTTAAAACCAAAAGGGTTTATTCTCAGCATTGCTCCCAGCTGGATGTTGCGTGGCAATTTAAAAATGATCTATGCAAATGTAATTTCGCTGTGTGTCATCCAACACAGCCAATTAATGAGTGAGCTTCTCCAACCTAACTATAAATTAACAAGGCTAGATATAATAGCTAGATTAATGTGTTTTTCTGCCACTTGCCTAATTGCGAGAAGACTCCGGTGGGGCTAGTGTGAGCTGCCTCATTTCTGCATGTGATGGAGTGAGTTAAGACAGAGGCGGGATAAACGCATGCATCGACTCTATTTATCATTTATATGAACTTTGTTGTCGCTTTTATTGGTTTTTATTCAGGGGAATGCATGAGGAAAATGATGGGGAAAGATATTTTGCCCTCAGGGAACTTGTATCTACTTCAGCAGAAATTACTAGTATCAGTTGTTAAGATTGAGTTCAGTCTGAAGGACGGCATAAGCTTCAGTCAGACTAAGGAATTTATTAATGGAAAACAAATCCATGAGTGGTCAGGGGGGGCATATGTGCATGGATGGCATATCTGGTAATGAGAAATGAGAGCTCAAGGCGGAGAGAAAACGTGGTAGATGAGGAGAGAAGAGAAGAGGAAGAGGGAAGGGAGACGGAGAGGATGAGTGACCGTCTGCCTCATCCAGAGGAGAGGAAGGAAAACAGACTGATAGTGAGAAAGACAAAAAAAAGAAAAAAAAAACAAGCTCAAGGATCCAAAACAGCACATTACCAACAAGGGGGCCTTTTGTTTTTGCCCCTCTCAGCCAATTGTTCTCTACGCCGAGGGTGAGAACGTTAATCCGCTGTGGAAAGAGGAGTTGGGAGGATTTACTCTAAGTATCCTTATTAGTGGGAATTCACTGATATGGGGGGGTGGTGGTGGTGGTGGTGGGAAGTGGGCAATGAGTGAGGGGAGAAGGTAGAGGGCAAAATGAACCAGGAGGCGAAGGAGAGCAGCAGGAGGGGTGGGGGGTGCAGTGTATTCAGAATACACTGTAGCTGCCGTATGAATCTTTAATACAGGGCTTAATGGTGAGGGAGGGAAGAAGGGAGGAGTGGAGAATATAAAGAGAGCGAGGGAGAAGGGAGAGGAATCTCTGAGGAGGTTACTGAGCTCTCCGTATCACAACACTCCTGATAAGTGCCAGCCTCCCAGGATCAAACCTAATTCTCCACAGCTCTAATGCCACCACCAAGTCCGTTTTTCAGACGCAGAAAATGGCGGCAAAGGACAGACTTCCTTTTGTCTTAAAAAAAAAAAAACCAAAAAAAAAACCAAAGCAAACGGAGACGGGCCGATGTTCCGATAAAACGGATAAAGGATCTTTCCAGGTGATAAATTTCTTAATTGCTTTTGTTAAACACATACCCTGCTGGAAGCTTGGCCATGGTACATTGTTTTAATTACACGCACAAGAGCCTAATTAGTTGTATCTGCTGTACCAGTGGCTAACGTGCACCCAATTAGACCCAAATCAAAAGGATG
>JAPZDY010000023.1:19221550-19246028 GCA_029783645.1 Ctenochaetus hawaiiensis
TCCAAGTGATGAACTTTAGGAGAATTATCAGCTGAATCTGTAAATCCCCTCGGCTTCAGCAAGTTTCAGCTTATTGTTTTGCTGTCGGGTTTGCAGATTTACTGTATTAAGCAACTCTCACTGCTCGCATCTGCCAAACATATTTGTTTTGTTTTTTTTGGACTATATTTTCTTCTCTATGAAATATTGGATCGTTTTACCTCTTTGGGTCTGGAACTGTTATTTAAACCAAACCATCTGAGAGGGTTAAAGAGGAAATCAGTCTTCTGTAAAACCTCTAACAATTCACAGACATCTGAACTTATATCCTGCTTCCTTTGTAATGCGTCTTAAGCTACAAGATGTTTAATGTTTAATGGCATGTTACATTTCAGGAGATCGACACGTCTCTTTCTGACATAACATTTTGAAAAAAAAACAAAACAGTAGCTGCATATGCATCAAATAAATGTAGATAAGTAAAGGGAACTATAGTTCCCTCTGGAATGTAATGGAGCAAAAGAATAAAGATAAATACATGTAAATCAACTCTGGGCTTATGTATATTTTTCTGAGTTCATGTACTTTTCACACTGTTTGCTGCATATCTTGTTAATTATAGTTGGATCACCTAAAGAACGATAACTTGACCTTTTGACCAAAAGCCAAGCTTTAAACACAGCTGTGAGGGACAGACTACAACAAATTTCCACACATGAGGACAAGATTAGCCAGAGTAATTGGTAATTCTTGCAAATTACAGCAAAGTGGGTGTCTGAGCTTAATGAGAAGAGAGAAAAAAAAACAATAGTTCTAGGCAATTTGAGAGAAGTCATCACAGTGAGAGAACAGATACAGAAAGTCTTGCAGTCAATTGACCCTGTACATTTCTAATCCACACACATGACCGACCATGAGTTCTTTCAATTCACCGTGCCAACCAATTACACTTACAGGGAAAGCGCCTACCGCACAAAAGATATTTCCAGTCCAATTTCTCTCGCCCTGTCTTATTTTTTTTTTCAGAACGATACATTCAAGCCATCAGACAAGGCCAGGGCAAAGTGCATATTTGAAAGAATATAGAGTTCTATGGAGGCTGTGATGGGAAAATGGAGGAGTGGGGGAAGAAAAGTAAGTTCAACTCAGAGCTATCTCGCTCCCTTTGATCAGGAGGAACGGTGGATTAGAAAGGATTCTCCGGAAGTTTCCTCTTAATCCGCATTTTTTATAAACCTACCAGTAAACGGTTACAGCAAATTTACAGCAAATGCAAGCCTACTGTCAATGACAGATTAGACTACATGCCCTCTACTACAGCAAAGAGCACCTTTTTTTTTTCTTTTTTTTTATCCTAGACTCAATTACTCCACAGTATTAGGTTCAGAACACTGTTCCAATGCCGCTTTCACTTTACAAATATAAAGAGAAAAGAAACCATTTATCTTTGGCTTTGGTCTCATTCGTTTCCCTGTGATAGATGCTGCTGCACTGAACCAAGCAGGTCAGCTTTCCCACTGTGTGTTAGGTGAGGATTTCTAAGAGAGAATCAGACAAAGAGTGACAAGAGAAACATTTCTCCAGGGGTGTTAACTATTGAGAGCTCTGATGTTTTCTGCCTACAACAGCCCTCCAGCCTCTTTTGAACTTTAAGTGTCACATCTCTAGAAACTATTTGAGATTGTGTCGGGAATGTGTTTGTGTGTGTACATTTGTCCTCTGAGGGAGAGTATTATGTCTGTGGGGGTGGACTGATGAGACAGTCATGCAGACTCCATTTTTGTGTCGTCAATCACCTTCACGTACAGTAAATGATTTTTCAACAAGCTCCGGGGTGATGGATAATCAGAACGAAAGGGTGGGCTGAGCACTCCTCTCCTAGTTTTTCAACGGACGGCGGTGGGAAGAGAGGTTCCCTACATCACCCCGCTCTTGTTGTGCTGCGCACGTTCTTCCATTTGGACGCTAACGTTAAACGTGGTGCCCTGGGCCAAAGCAATGATGGATTCCCCCTTCTGGCAGCTCCCCTTGTTTCAAAGAAGCACTCAGGATGAGAGAGGGCGGTGGGATGTCTGGGGACAGAAGCCCCGGGTCCAATGAGAAGCTGCCAAATGGAGCCTCTGCGGCTCTTCATCAGGGCCGGTGGTCCTGGAGGGGGTGGCTGCTCCAGGCAAATGCTAAAAACTGCAAGCCAGGCAACACATCTGTGCAGCTGGGTTCCCTCTATGGCACCAAGCATACAAACCCTCTAGCAAGTAGAGGCATGTACATCAGGGACAGAAAGAGAAATACAGAGGGAAAACAAAGACTGAGCTCGTCAGAGACAGATAGAAACAGAGGAAAACGGGGAGTTTGTGAGGCTTCAGAAACTGAAGCCAGAACTTTTCTCCCCCTCAGCATCAAACATGTTGAGCTAAAACCAAAAGCAGCCCTCCAACGGCGAAGGCGCCAAAGGAATGCAGGGCAAATCTCCATGGTAATTCTCCCTCTGCAATCATTCTTCTTGTCTCTCTCCAGCTGTATTGCTCATGTGTTTTGTCTCTATTTTCATTCAGGTATAATTAAGGACCACTGTTTATATTGTTGATCATCAATTAAGATGATTCACTGTCTGGTGGGAAGACTTTTTTTTTTTTCACTTGATGTTATTGTTGTCCCAGCGTCTCTGTCTCACTGTTGATCCATCAGAGGAATGTATTCTGAACTGATGCAGCAGTTTGTGCTGCTGACATTTACTTTACTTACGATGTTTGCCTTCTCTCTCCAACCATATTCATATTTCTTTTGCAAGTGACACTTTCATTCTGTTGTCATCAAATCTCCTCAAAAATTTAGCACAATGTAGCAGGGCTGCACTCCCAAACAATGCATTAAACATAAAAGCTAAATTGAAAAAAAAAAAAAAAAGTGTTTCCCACACAGGCTTTTGATGTTGACAGAATTTTCTTGTAGCAATCAGAGGTAGACGGAGTTTGGGAAAGAAAAATATATCGACTTAATCTTTCCCTTTTTTTTTTTCTTTGGTGGGAATGGAAAATCTCACAAGTTGCCAAAGCTAGCAAGGGCCCAGTCTAAATGTCCAAGTCTTGCTTATGGCAATAAGGCTTTTAATCTTCAGACAGCTGCAGCAAACTCCCGAGTCTGGCGAGGCCCTCCATTAGGTTGTTTCTGCACGTCCATGCGGTTCACACTTCATGAACACAGCTTGCTTTTTATGTATATGTGATGTCTGAATTACTTGAGTCTCATATTTCAAAAGCTAACACCCAGACAGTGCCTGATATTGTGCTGACCTCATTTGTACTACCAATTTTAATAAATAAGTCTCATTTTAAGGCAGCCGCATGCACCGCTCTCGGAATATTCTTCTTAATCTATGTCCCTCCGTCCTCCACATATTCATAAGGCTCGGATTTATTGGTAATTACTCAGTGACAGTTTTTGTCATTGCACCCCAACACCAGCAATTTCAGCTTGTTTAATAAGCAGAGGAATAATGTGATGAGACATATGATTACAGCATGTTCTCCATGGAAATAATAACCTTGCCTATTATGGATATATTCGCACCAGCCTTGTGTAACGTGAAGTGTGACCTTAAGTTTTATCATGGCAATCATGACCCTGTTCAGGATTTCTATTAAAGAATATCTGTCTCATTAGATTATAGAATGCAGTGTGTGCAGGGTGAGATAAAGTGGTACCGGGTCACACACTCAATATCTCATCATTATGTAACAACACAGCGAGCGCTGCATTGCTCTCCGTTCACATGCTTACATGTGCACATGCACTCTCTCTCTCTCTCTCTCTACCTTCCTGATAACAGTCGAACTGGCAGCCCTCTCATCAATTTACAACAAGCATTCACACACAAGACTCAAACTGCAGCCGCGGCAGATAGGAACTGGGATTTGGAGAAAGTTGCTGAAAATCAAAAGGTCCAAATCCAAGGGAGAGTTTTAACACTTCCTTCAATTTTTTACTTCTTTCATCTCATTACAGCGCACTTTGAATACTAATGGACAGGGTTTGCACAGCCAGGCAGCTCTAATGATTTACAGCTATGGAAGTAAATACGACTAAGATACAAGCAGAACGAACAGGCCTTGGAGGTATTATTCAAAAACAGTGTACACCGTAACTGTGGTTTCATTTGAAAACAATATTTATGAGAATAATTTCCACGACAGTGACTAGAGGAAACGGTAACGCCACTTAACATCTCTCACCATGCTGAGAAAGAAAATGTCATGCAAATGGATGATTTCTCATGCACTCCCCATGAACAATCCTACTCAAACGCTGCCCCTGCAAATCACTTAATGCAGCGGGGAAATGGGCATTTCTGCCTCGTCTTACAGCCCCTCAGAGATGGAGCAGGAGATTGTCACTGTGTAATTCCACTTCTTGCTCGGTGCCAGGAAAACCCTCCCTCAAACATTTCAGCCATAATTTAGTGACAGAAAAAAGAAAAAAGAAAAAAAACAAGCCCCTCCCTCTCAGCTTTATACCCATTTGTGGTGAAATTATTTTTAGCTTTAGAAATCCATGAGAATGAGAGGCAGAGAGACAGCAAGAGGGAGGGAGAGAGATGTTCCTCACAATGCCAGTGGATTATTGGCAGCTTGCAAAATCCCATCAGAAAGGATGGGGTAGAAACAGATCACTCCGTGTTACATGGAAGAATACAAGCTGCAGCACATTGTATAGTCGTGGCCCTGCTGTATCACCCTCCTTACTCCACTTCCTCTCATGTCTTCCCTCTGAGCACCGGGCCACTCTCAGGGAATTAACCCTGCAGTCATTATGCTGGTGAGGGTCACTGGATCTGTGGCATGTGTGGAAACACCAGTAGTGCTCTGGCTCCAGTGCTCCGCCTCGGGCGCCCTGCCTCCGCCACACATGCATCCCAGACTGAGCAGTGTCACATACAGAGAGAGTGCACCCACACACCCAGGCTTGTTGCCCAGTCACCAGTCAGCCTACTTAATAAGGACAGCAAATGGTCCCTACAGTACCAAAGGAGCAACAACAAAAAGCCATGATACTCTCTCTGAAGCAGGACTTCAGCCGTCTCCATGCTCAAGTGGAGGGCTGGAGGTTCAGACGGATAAATGCCCGTGTTTCTTTTGAATTAGAGATGGATTCAGTGTGGTGACAGGGCTCGTTTTCAGCTGCAGCCTTCGGGGAGAAGCCAGCCATGCTATCTCCCAAACCAGCCCCACGTCGACGAGCCACAGGTAAAACGGCGTACCAATTAATGAGCGTGATGAGAGGAGGCAGGGCAAACAATGGCTCGAGGCACCTGCCGGCATCACTTTTTAATTGCCACTGTTCTCAGTTACGCTTGGTCGAAAAGGGGGAGGAGTGGTCTTCCCTGTCATGCTCAATCTGCGGCGCGCCACCTTTTACACACAAACTTCATGGAGCCCTCTCCACCTTTAACTCGAAAAATCAAACAGATGGAAGAATAACCCATTTTAGCACCCGCCATGAAATGCCTTTCTATATACCGCCTGCCCATAGCAATTTTCTCTTCCCCTACTTCAGCTAAGGTGGCAAGATGAGCAAACAGACATTCAGGCACACACTCACCCCCCGGGGCATCATTATCCCAGACACAAGAGTTGCCGCCAAAAGTAATGGAGCTCTGGGTCTACCTGGCTTAGGGCAGCTCCTACTTTCTTATATTGAAATGGAGGGAATGGGAGAGCTCTGAACAGTGTTTACAATGAAAGAAAGGGAAAAAAAAAAAGAAACGATGCCAGGGGCTTTGCTGTGGGATTATGAGAAACTGGCCAAGAGTCAGAATAAGTAGGGAGGGGTGGAGGAGAGCAGTCCTGCTGTTGGTGTTTTTTTGTTTTTTTTTTTCCCTCTGTTGGCTGGTTCTGTACTGTACTGAGCTGTGTTATACTGGGTTTGGTCAGGCTTTTTCTGCCAGTTCCCAGAACAGAGGGACCCTTTTTTCTCCTGCCAATCGCAACCAGATGTGCCCAGACTTGCTTTAAGAATTCTGATCCCTTACTCCGTCTCGCTTTCAGCTCTGAGCGAGTCCTACAAGTAACGGCGCATACTCACCAAACTTAGTGAGGCACATGTTTCTGCCACAGGCACAAACACACATACACTTAACGCACACACACTCGGTGACAGACATGCACACAAACATGGCCTGGCCGAGGCACTGTAATCACAGGGGCCCAAAAGGAATCCCAGAGCAGGAATGGACTCCAATAACATGCTTTTCAACACTGGGGTAGCTTGTCTCATTCGTCTGTTCCCCCACGGACATGTAGTTTGAGAAGATTCAACCTGACATGACTGAGAGATTTACGAGGTGAAGATGGAGGCCTATTCTCACATAGATACCCTTTTTCCTATCAATGCAATGCCAAGACCTATCAATTACAGGCCAGACAGGTTTGTGCACCCAGAATTCTTTAAGAGATCCTCTCCGCCTTAGAAAGCAGAAGCACAATGCAAGACAGTCGGCTGCAGAGAGCATTAATGTGCCTGCGGGTGTATTTTAATATTTGAGTGCTGCTGAAATGTTTTTCCTTCAAACACAGTGTGAACAAAAATTTCTGCCCTCTAGCTACATAAAGCATTGCTGGTAATGACAACAGCACAGGGGTACAGAAGTCATTCTACACGGCAACTGTGCAGCTGCTGTTTGTGTTTGAATGAATCTGGAGCTCGGAGGGGTCATGTGTTGTGTATGTAGGCAGTCGGAGGTGATGCGCAATTAACTATTCATTACATAGATCTGATTAGGGAATTGTTCATCCGTGCAGGTTATGTGAATAAGTATTACACAGCGTCTTAACCTCTTTTCTCCTTTCTCCTGTGCTCCGGAGGATCTGGTCCCCCCCTCTCTGTATCTTCTCTGCCACGGATCCACCTCCAGCAACATTATCAGTGAGTACCATCTGTTCCCTGCAGCAAGTGTAAAATTGAGCTGCTTGAGAGTTGTCCGATATCGATCGCAGCCACATTAATTTCATAACGCCACATACAGTGTGTCACCATTCGCAATCACATCATGGGATCTGTGCACCCGGTCATGCCCACAGATGCCACCGTTCGCAATCTGCATCGAGTGTGACTGCACCGCAGGACGTAATGCATTAACTTCTAAAGTCAGGGCAGCATGACTGATGGTGTCGGAAATATACACTGTTGGAAATCGTAGAATATTTTAATAACTAAACATCTTCGAATATCTGCTAAACCAACTGATACTGTTCACAGATTACAGTGGAATGACCTGAAGTTTAATTTTCTACAGTAATTAACATGGCCCTATGCCAAGGTGCGAATACCTTCATTTAACTATTATTGGCTGTGAGTAACAGGTTTAGGCCGTGTTAATTAATGCGATCAGGTAATGCTTGTAATGAATAGAGAAGAGTCTAAAGCCACCGAACTCACCACAGTGTTAATTATTAATCAGAATAGAAATGAAAAGAACCAAACCAAAATATTAAATAATTTTATTGACGATTTTTACTCGTTTCCCCATACATGAGCTTTTTTTTTCAAACACATTTGGTAGTCCACTTGAGCAGATATTGCAGCACTTTTTTTCCGCTGATGGATTCTCCTGAGAGTAGCAGCTCATTGCACAGGCAGGTTTATGAGCAGGATTTATAAATTAGCACACAAATTAATGAATTGTGCATATCAATAATTCATGCAACCAAATTAACAGAAAGAGTGTTGAACCCAAGCAGTTTCATTGCCCTTGACTGGAAATTTTAAACTATTTATTGTGCATCACATCACACTATGTGGTGTGCGCACCTTGCAACAAAGCTGGACAACACAGAGTAAACAAGAATTAATCAAAAGTTTTTAGGCGTTATATATTTTTGGTAACATCTGAACGTATAACTTAGTTCCACCATTAATAAACCTTTTTTTTGAACTGAGCCACAATTGCAGGCTACTTAAAAAATAGCAAATGAAAAAATATAATAAAAAAGCAAATGCGCTGCAATTTCAAAGCAAATCCAGCTTTCTGACATACCTTGTCATTACTGCAAGTGTTTTTTGAGGGAGAAATTTTTTTACCAGATGGTGGCACAAGATGAAAGGTTGACAAAAAAGATTACAAATCATTCTCTAGGGACCGTGAAACCAATACCAAATTTAATGGAAGTGTGGCCAGAAGCCGTCTTGGACAAGCAGGCAGAATGACCAACCATCCCTGTCATCTCTAAGCTGCACGGGGAGCGTGACAAAAACAATCACGAAAAAACAAAACCTGCAAATGAATCAAACACGGTACAGTCACTTTTTGTTGTTTGCTGCAAATCCTTAAGGATCTCACCCATGACAGGTTCAACGTGTCATAACAGCTCAAGGTGACACAGTGCAAACCGAATACAAGTCAAGATCCAATCAGATGTGTTTGTGGTGTTTAAGTGGGTTCTTTGCGTTTGTAGGACCAGACATACCCGTCTTCACTGTCTGTCTTTCTGCTTATGTTTACTGCCGTCAAAACTAAAAGCTAAACTAGAAGCTAATTTAAAACATAAGGAAACTAGGCAGGATAAGACCTGTTACATCAAACAGATTCATTTCAGGTTCAACTCATTTCGATACCCTGTTTTGATTCCATCAAGGAAAAAAAAAAGGCCTATTGAAGAGGACATAAAAATTCACAGTTCAAATGAGACAATCTCACATCAAACAAACCACACGAGTGCCTAAACAAATAACAGTCAGCAACTCACAAGCACACAGCCATCAAGTTAAATGAAAACAGGATGAGAGGATTCAGCTGAGCCAAACACCAGCAGACATCTCAGCAACGGCGCTATTAGCTAGCAAAAATACATACAGTGGGCCACTTTAAGCCAGATGCTTAAAGCACATTAAGACCCTAATCTCTGCTGGGTTACAAAGGGGAGCAAAAGAGCATGGAGATTTGTTAGAGGGGAGGTGGGAGGGCATGAGTTGAGTGGGTGCGCACAAGAGGGGAGTGCCTGCCCCACGGGCTCCTCTTTAGTAGATGGTCCATTGTGGTTGACTGTACAGATCGGTACATCGGGTCAATAGATCATTAGGAAATCCCTATGCTCCCGGAATAACACAGGGATCAGAGTGGAGATAAGAGCCTGGATCAATGGTGGGCGGAGGGGAGGATGGAGGCTGGAACAGGGATGGAGTCTGCGGGCCCCATGATGGTGGTGAGCTGGCTCAGTGTGTCGTATCTTAATGCAAAAATCGTAAAGTGTCAGTTCAACCGAATCACTAAACAAAATATTTTTTGCATTTAGATCTCATGGTATAAACTAATTAGATAGCTCAGGTTTTATCTCTGGTTTCTGTTTCCACATTAGCAGAATGGAACTAAATTGAATATAATTTCCCACTGACGTAACAATATTAGCAATGGAGGCCGGCAATAAAATATCTATCACGTAATTAAAGGCTCAGACGGTGTTTTATCAAATTAATTGAGCAGGTTTTGCAAGCAACAATTATAAGCTGCAAGAGCTCATGTGACCTTAGTATTATTTCTAAATCTGTTTAATACTATTTGTCACCGGTAATCGTTTTAATGTAATTTAATTAACACAAACAGTTAAAACCTGCTGAAATGTCATGTTCTGAATGTCAGAATGGTCACGTTTTTGGTGTTAGGATATAACTGGCATATGCAACAATGTCAAATACATGTAGCTTGCAATTTGTAAAATCAATTAAGCTTTTAAAAAGAGGCAAAGAGGAGAATTACTGGTAATATGACAAAAGAGCATTTCATTGCTAAAAGCTTGTCAAGTCTTTGTCTCATAAAGGTTTTCTTTAGTTTGTTCTGCATTGTTAGAGTTGACTGATGTTTAAGAGCTTTCTGTCAGGTTAGCAAATTCCTCTTTTGCTTTAGTTCTAACATTGTGTGCAGAGCTGATGTAACTGATGTAGTTGATGAAAAAGTAAATGTGCATGAAAAAAAAAAAAATCAAAGATTCAAAATGCAAAGCTTTTCTCCAGACCTGATTTAAATTACAAGGTGACCAGCGAGGCATTAATTATCACGAGGCAGAGGCGAACTTTTTTTGGCAAAAAAATAATGAAATGAAAATTCTAGTGAAAATCGCTCAAAGTCACGTCTGTGGATATTCTCGAGTAGTGGAGCCACTGTTTCTGGAATTACATGCTACTGTTGAATTTTAAAAATGTGATTGTTCACTGCTGTGAGTCCATCCACTGTTTTTTGATGGCAAAAGAAATTTCAGAGTTGGAAATCTCAAAACCTGGACACACAAAATAAAAAGTAGCTGCATGAAACCATGTAACGTAAGAAGAGACATTTTATAATTTGGGTGGACCGATCCTTTGAAAGCATTGGCTCGCTTGTTGCATGGATGGGGTGAAAGGGCGAGACTCTGCCTGGTGTCTATAGGTGGGGTATTTGGGGTATTCTCTATGAAACCGAGCAGTCAAGAGGATTTGGCACTGGGCAATGGATGACATTTTAGACTGGCAAATGGGAAAGCACAGCTGGATAGAAATCACATAATCCTTTTCTACTAAGGCAAGTAATGAGTTTATTGCCTATTTAAAATTCACTAATACAGATCATTCTGTCTGGTTAACTCATTAACATCAGTAGTTATGCAGCGGACCGATTTAAAATGTACATTATTCCAAACGCCATGGGCAAAAAGCACAGCTATGTGGCACTGGCTTTAAAAGATGCCTTCTATCAGATGAGGATGTAATTATACAAAATACAACACTGTGTAAGAAAAAGCCATCATAAAGCACTTAATCTTATGGAGAAATTAGCATGCCCGCACTGATGCGTTTCTATAGGGAAGAAATCAGTGTAAGCCTATTCTTATGACTGAGATCCATTTGTAATTGGAGAGGTTCATTTTTAAAAGGTCACCACCTGCTGTTTTTCAAATTCTCTCATATAAAAGGGCTAAAAATATAGATTTGGGATCATAGCAGCTTCAAATTCCTTGAGAATTGATTTTGTACTTCATAATATATCAACATGTCTGATCTTTTGGGAGATGGAGAAGCTCTGTCTCTTTGATCACAATTTCTCATTATCCTCTTGAAGCAGCACTGACATTAAAATTAACAGAGCAGGGGGCTCAGCCTGGGGACCAGTGCTTCCTGACCCCCACCTGATGCCGCCGTGGGCTCTTCCTGTCTGGATGCCGGGGCCAGGCCTGCCTGCTGAGGACCTGAGAAACTCTGTGCAGAGGAGGGGAAAGGCAGGAGGAGGCAGGAGGAGGAGGAGGAGTGGCGGAAAGCCATACACAGACGCTCCACCCTAAAGAGGAACAGCATGCCAGCCCCAGTGGACATCTGTTTTCACAGGTGTGCTCACCCAATGTGATTAAGATTGGCGCTGCACACACCCCCGAGCAACGCTGCACTGGTACACCAACACCGAGGGTGCCGGGGCATGGGTGTGAGACGCCGGGAACAGTTGTGTTATTTTGGGCAGATGGAAGTGATGATGAGAATTCGACTGAGGGAGGAAGAAGCAAGTGGAGGAGAAAAGGAAGGGATGGAGGAGGAGAAGAAGGGGGTTATGTGAGAAAAGTTCATATGGCTTATTCGCTGCAAACAACTGTTTAGAGAAACATAATTTAAGAAGAGCAGGATTATTCGGAGCGCACGCAGATTATCCCCTGCTGTTTGATTCGCAAAGTGTGAAGGAGAGATCACATGAAAGGATTGGAGGAGGGCACTCATGGGAACAGTGTTTTATAAATACCAGAGCGATTCCAAAATGGGAGAAATGTTCTCCCTGAGCTGACTGGATGGTCTGAAAGGGAAGCCATTCACCCCCATAAAAGCCTATAGGATATAGGTGGGCAGTGGTTTTTGGCAGAACCATCACAGCTGGTACCCAATGCTACGACGCACCTGCTTCCATGGCAACGGGAGACGGGATTGCTTACCCTTACACCAGCAGGCCACTTCATGCTTTAATGTAAAGCGACAACTTGCCGGAATTAATTTGTGTGTTGTCAAAAAGAAAAAAAAAAATTAAAAATACCCCAAACAGATTTAATTCTGAAAAAAAGAAAAAAGGCAATTTTCTTTTACTTTTCTTTTCTTTTCTTTTTTTTTTTAATGTTGGCTCCTCCAATCCGCTTCCATACCTCCGCTACCACACCTTAATTCTCTAGTGGGTTTTGAGAACTTTCAGCCATTTCAAGTGATCTCTCTCCTGGAGTAGTACGAGGCAGCGACAAGAAAATCTTTAACGAACGAGAAAGCAATTCCATTTCAGAGAGTGTGCGAGGAACTGAGGAGGAGGGGCTGGAGAGTCAGTCACCAGCTTCTAAAGAGAAATGGAAGCCTTGGATAAAAGCTGCTCACCTCGAGATATCTCCCAAAAAAAAAAAAGAGAGAGAGAGAGAGAGAGTGAAGCAGACAGACTTAACACCAAATCATCCTGCTGTACGACTCAGAAGCTTACCTAACACTGACAAACTGACAGGAAGAGTGCTATGCTGTATGTAGCTTATTAGCATCTGTGAATATCACTTTGCTTTTGCCCCCCGAAACTTCTTAAACCTCTATCTGTGACTAACAGAGCAACGTCACCTTTTACAGCAGAAGAAAATGATTTGGGTGAACAGAGTAAATAAAAATGAAATGCATGCTTTAACATGTTCATTGAGGTTATAAAAGGCTTTAGGGCTTCGGTTTTTTTTCAGTGTGTAAAACCTGTTGCTAATGCATGCCTAAGTGGAACATTTCATCAATGTAGGAACATGAATGATAGATGTGCACATATAGGCAGGCTGCATTCAGAGTTAATGTTGCTTGCTGTGATATCAAGCTGCTGGAAACAAACATATCCCATTAGCCAGCCTGGTATACACTATAAACCCTGATCACACAGCCAATCCACAGCCCTCGTTCCATTATCCTCCCAATCGTGTGCACCCCTCCCCCCCCACACCCCTCTCATCAATGAAGCAATGGCAGGCATCACTCCCACAGCTCTCCCCCGGCTTCAATCTGCTCTCACTTCCCATCTCCTGGCGAGAATAAGTCAGCGAGGGGCACGACTTCTCTCCAAAGACTAGATGTGAGAAAATGTATATATTTGTAATTGCTAATACTAAGCGGGCGCAGAACGTTGGGCCAGCCACCAGACAGATGGTTCTGAGAGAGAGGCAGGAGATCAGAGAGAAGCTCCCTCCCACCCTCTCTGTCCTCGTTCCTCTGTATCTCTGAAAGACGCCACTATCACAGCTCTGCATGGCACCAAGGAGCTTCAGTGTACAAAAGAGGCCTTAATTCTCCCGATGGCGGAATCGGTTCGCTCTAACAAGTGTATCAAAGTAGTTCATCAATGGGAGATATTTAAAACTCCGACTCACAAAAGCCGACACACAACCATTGGTGGAACACTGGAGGGAGAGTTTTCTGAGGTGTAGAAGGACAAATAAAAAGCAGTTAACAGACAAAAACAGGCGTAGAAACAACACAGAGACAACAACAATGCATGGAAATAATTTTAGAGAAAGAGAGCAGGAAAGCCCTTCTCAGATTTGCAGCGGAGTGATTAATGACACGGAGGTTCTTGTGTGTAACTGGTTTAAAGGCACAATTAGCCTTGCCCCGCGTGTCCTTCATAAAGCAATGCCAGCGCAGATTAATTGATATAATCTGTGGCCAAGTGAGCTTAATTTATGACGTCAAATTCCTCTGGGAAAGCTGAAGTTGCACGGCGAACAAAAGAAACCACTGACTCATTGTATGTTCGACTGAGTATGTGTGAGCGAGTGTGACTGTGTAGGAAGGATTGTTTCATTTTCACATGAGGGGGGATTTTATGTCTTTATTTGGCATACATCTGTTTTACACTTGGCTTGCTATGACACCACATAGGAGGCCAGGGTCAATTGAAGTGCAGGAGAGCTTAACAGCACTCGCACACCAGGGGAGGCAGGGCTACTCGGCAACTAAAAAACACAGACAGACACACAAATGGATTCGCTTTCACGCACGCAGACGGCCGAGAAACCACACAGATAGAGAAATTCAAAGTCTCTAGACACAGAGAAATCCCCCCCCACACACCCGCAGTATGTGTGGGCTACGTCAGCCATTCTTTCAACAGCTTTCTACATTAAATAGCTCAGACATATGTACAATAATCGACTCTGCCCAGCGCTCTGCTTCTGTCCTTCACTATCTCTTTCTATCTGAAACTCATAAATGGAATCTGCTACAATTCACCCACAGTGCAAAGAACTCAATCACGGGTGAAGGCGCCATGGCAGCTCTGCTTCCCCACAGAAAATATGTTGCTCGGTTTGATAGAAGGAGGGGAAGGTGGAGCTGCGGATCGATTGGGATCCTCATTGTTCAAATGGGATATAAAGCTCTCTTTGTCTGCCCGTGCTCTCCTGACCTTTATCGGGCCGCTGAAGAAGGCAAGCGCCGCCAGGCCGAGAGGGAAATGGAGTGTCTGTTTTGCGCTTAACACACTGCTCACAGATTGCAGAGCTGGCACGGTGCAGCAGACACAGACTGTCTGCCGACCTGGGCGCACTCCGCCCTGTCCGACCTTGGTACCACTGCTCCAGTGTGCCAATGAGCGCTTCATAACACGCTGTCCTCGCCTCAGAAAGAAAAAAAAAAACACGCTCTCCCTGAGACAAGGCTGGAAAACAGAAACGGGCTCAAGACACAGAGTTCATTAACAGATAAACGGGGGGAGGTGGGGAAAAAAAGGAGAGAGAGAGAGAGAGATGGGAATAAACGAGGAAATGACAACGGACGGAAGATATGGGGAGAGGTTGGCAGTCGTCCATGAAAAAGACAGCTGGCAGCGACATCCTTCACAAACCTGGCGACGCAAGCGGCATGATGGAAGCTACCCTCCAGAGACATAAAGAGAGGGAGAGAGGAAGAAAGAGAGAGATGAGGGGGTCTGGATGAGGAGGGGGTTGAGGCGGTAGATAACGTGCCTTTCGTCTCCAGATTCCGGTGCTAATTAACACTGTTCCACATACAAGGCCCCCCGCCTGCCTCGCAGCCTGGCCCCAGCCTTCAGTGCCGACACAGGGGGACAGAGAGTAAAGGGGAATATGAGTATAAGTGAGCCTATGTGTGAGGAATGGCCGAGGGGAGTAAAAGGCAACAAAAGTGATGAAAGGTGAGGCAAGGTCTGTTGGCCTTGTCTGAAGGTGAGTCTCCTCTCCCGCCAGTCTGCAGCCTGGTTTCTCTGGCGTAAAGGAGGAAGGGATGAAGACGAATGAGTCGGAGCGTTGGGGGTGCTGATCAACAGCCGAGTCGCTTACCGGCCATCTCACTGTGTCGCTCACCTCATCTGGGGGGGGAGCGAGTGAGAGAGAAAGGGACAGCGAGAGAAGTGAGAAGGGCCAATGAGCCGGCACCGATCCAGTCACAACACCACAGACACAAATCCTGGTTCTGTACCATTAGTGCCAGACTGTCATAAATCAGACGAAGCCAGCCAGCAGGATGGAGGGAGAAGGCCAAACAGAGAAGTCAAAAAGCCACAGCCACACAGCACTGATCAGACAGCAAGGGAGGAACAAATAGCAAGCTTTGTACAGCGGCAGCATTTATAACAACACAAGACAGGTTCAACACAGGTAATGGAAGGGCTGGATGAAGTCGGGCTGTGAAGTGCACCTCGATGCTTTTTAAGTTCTGACCAAAATGTGCCCATAGAATTGATCACTGATACTGTTGTATACTGAATTTTTACAAGTCTAATTTTAAGTCATGCCTATTTATGTTTTATCAGATATTTACTATTTCAATATATGGAAATTCCATGCCCTCATTAGATGGTACACAGCAGAGAGATGGCAGTAAATAAGGTTAGAGAGGCAGGGAAGAACATGCAACAACAACCTGGAGAAGCTGCACTTTATGGTCACTGCCTCAAACCCCTTGACCACCAGATGACCCTGAAACTTTGCTATTTTCATTCTGTTGTTGCTGCTTGTCTTGGTACAACACCACAGATTTTTTGGGAAGTGTGTGTTTTTTTTTTTTTTGTCAAAATAAGAGGACCTATGTACAAAAAACTTTCTAATTCATTAAGATAAGCACAGAAACTAATGTACTATTGACCCAGGTCTTCAAAAATGTTCCAGCCTTATGGGCAGAACACGATTTTAAAAGGCTAGCTTACATAAAAAGGGACTGCAGCCTTAAGTCTCTGCTTTTGTATCTAATAAAAGCCAGCATTAACATAAACATCACCCTGATTGGCCTAGTGCTGCTGGAAAAGACATTTAGTCATTAGGATTTTGTCATTGTAAATTCTAAAGCTAGATTAGAACATGTGGGTTAGCATTTCCATTTGGTAATGCCATTACTGGAGCAAAAGCTTCATTAGCATTACCGCATGTAATAACCTCGACAAGGGATTGCCTAACCCAGATTTCAACCACACCCCACCCAGGCATGCTGCTTTGGCATGCACCCTACTGGCAGATAAATATCACATCTGCCTCCCTGCTCTGAAAGTTGTACATATATATTGTATGAACCGCTGGAGAAAAGACAGTTGTTGTTTGTATTAATGTGTGGGAGAGTTGTGTGTAGTATAGTGCGAGTGTGAAAAAGATGTGATTTCATGCAAAACTGTGTAGGAAGTGAGGCTCCAGATTGGCACAAACTTGCAGCAGAGCAATGCTTGGTGTTGCAGCAGGTTCTGGCGAGCGTGTGCCAGGCCTACCTTACACAGCAGCGCGCCATGGGGGACTGAGCACCTCTACACTACCATTCAATTAATTTCATCTTCGCACTACGCACACTTAGACATGCTAGGAGCGTAGGGAGAGGAAGTGGAGGTATGAAGGGGTGGAGGTGAGCGGTGAGGCAAGTGGGAATAACTGTGAGAGAGAGAGAGAGGAAAAGAAAGAATGGGCCAGGGTTGGAGAATCTTAAAATTTCCTGTATCTTGCATTCGAGGTTCTGCACAGGGAGAAGAAAATGCAATTACACGTGCCCTCTCAGCCTTTTCAGACAAGTGTGGTGTGTAGAAATGAGGGGGTAGTGGTGGGGTTTGTGCCCTGTGGCGGCCAGTACTCCCGTACTCTATGCTAATAGACGCTTGTTCTGCATTCTAACAGGCATTTTGGTGGCAAGACTCTGAGTGGAGAGCAGCGGAGGGTGAGTGCAGAGCATAAGCAATGTAAGGGAGGGCAGGAGCAGGGGGGGGGGCGGGGCTGTTGCCTTGTGTCTCCAGAGATAGTAAGAATAATAAAAACTCTGCTGGGACTTCAAAGCAAACGGCTGGTCATTTCCTGTGGTGATTGCTGATACGGGCCTACAAGTTCAGGAAACAAGCACGCACACACTTAGTCACACATTCCTGCCAGCAAAGCCCCAGCCAATGAACACCATTTCCTTTGATGGTATATTGAAGCCAAGAAGAAGGAGAAATAAGTCTTTGGACGAGGAATAGATATGAAAAGCCTTTGTGTGTTTCTGGCGGAACCATCTAAGTGTTTTCGCCAAGGCCTAAGGGTCAACACTTATGCAATGTGGGTGTAATGCCAGAAACCAGCTGGTGATGTTAACCATTTTTTGTCACTTTAATATTCACAGGGTTTCTCTAAATTTAAACCAAAGGAACATAACACAGAATGAACTGTTGTAATGGGACAGTTAGACTTGTAACTATATTCTTGATTTCTGCTAATACATGTTCCAAACAATACACCTTTTCTTGGCTGGTGTATTTAGAAAAGATATATGTATATATCACAGCACCTATCTCGGTGTTATCTAGGTGTTCCAGTTCCAGAAATCCTGTTTTGTGCATCCTGGCTTCCTGGCATGGCTTACTGGGACAACTGAATGGAGCGAAGCCATAACTGATAGTCACAATTCTGATTTTTCTGCTCATGTAAATGGTTGAATTTTTTCAGTTCTGTCAAAAATGTTTTCTACAACTTGAAAATCCGAGTAAATTTTTCCATTATGAAGTTTTCTTAAAAAATTTTTAGGGGAATCAACTTTGCACTGACTTCCAATCATACCTTTTTCTCTGGTTAGAAACAAAGTTTCAGTCATGTTTCTGCTTTCCCTTCTATAATCTCCTGACTGTTCTTATGTGATGTACATTACAATTGTTGGTAATTGCATGAATCTAATAAATAGAGGGATTTTTGATTTACAGTGTCGCTCCACTGTATTTTTCAACAAAAAATGTTTTGTACTTGTTATGCAGCTAGTGCTTGTACTTGGTGTTTAACATATTTTGGTCAATCCTCCCTTGCAAGTTTCAGTTTACAGTTTTTCACTATTTTCACTTTTTTTACTGATGGAGATGTGTGTTGCTCATCTTTTAGGTCAATACAGCCCCACAAGCAAACATAAGCAAAACAATCTGAGTGGTAATCTATGTGGGGGAGGGAGGGAGGAAGAGAAGGAGGGCGGCTGGAGACAGCATGCTACAAAAAACATAAACAAGCCTGCAGTGACCAATCCTGTTTGTTATCATATCATAGTTCAGTTATGAAAGCCAGCCAGCCCTGCAGGCTTTTTTTCTGATTGCATAAATGTGTATGAGTATGCACCCAGAAGCACACTCATATATGCCTCTGTGTTTCTCTGCTGGTAAGTAAGAAACACAAGTAAAAAAAAAAAAAAAAAATCTCCAAGAGTGCAAGCGCGCAACAGAGTGAACAAAAACCCACATCTGGTTCCATTCAGGATGCCTGGAATTCTTTGTCTGCTTGGTTCAGATTACTTCCCGAGCCCCTGTGCTTGCTGCGCAGGAGAGCAGATAAACTATGCCGCTGCACACAATGACTTGACTATTCAACACGCAAGTGTGAGGGTGTAGGCTGGAAAAGGACTACAGGTGAAGCTGAGTTTACAGACCTCGTGGGTGTAGCCTTAAACATTAGACTTCGAGCAGCCAGGTATGCTAATTTATTGCTTCTCAAGCACTGCAGACCTTTACTTACAGTGTGTTGAGCAAGAGCAGGTCCTATGGGAAGGGCAGATTAAAGGTTCTGCCAGACCCAACTGCACCTTAATATGATCCTTTTCCCACCCGTTGACATCCACTGGGGAAAGCCCCAGAAGAAGAGGGTCAGCCCTGTAGAGATCCAGACCAAAGAGTCAGAGACACAAGATCAGGAGTGTAAGAACCTTGAGAGTATTACTGCAGCATAGGAAGGCCTTCAACACATGAGGAGAAGAACAGGTATATTTTCCTCAACTGAGGTGCACCATTTTTATTATTGATTCGTTTCAAGAGACCCAGTGCAAAAACTATAAAAAAACAAAACAATTTCAAGTCCACAAACACACATCATTACACCTTGGGGTCAGTTTGTTCCACACACCAATCTAGCTATAAGGTAGGTAAGCTACATCCTGAACGTCACCTTTCCTTTGCATTTCAGAACACCCCCCCGTTCCAATTCCCCCAACCTGTTATCTCCCAGGTTTGACAGAGTGATGTGTTCAGCCAAAATCACCTCGTCTACTCAGGTTCCCCAGGAGATGGAGTGCCAGTGATGTAGACGATTCAATCAGCGAGAAGTGAAAGAGCAGATCACAGACAATACGCCGCGGCCCCATTACCCTGAGTCCTCAGTTACCGCTAGCGACGCTTAGCTAAGGCCCCCACCTAATGGGCCATAATATCATTTTACGCCATGTTCCAGCTCTTTATGCCGGCTCTAAACATAACTCTGTCGCCAAGGCACAATAAAAACAGATATATTTCTTTATTACTCCTCACAAAGCATATCACCAGATCTGAGCACCCCTACAAAGGAAACTAATATCTACAGGAACCTGCTCTTTTCCTTGGCTCATTTAGAGCAGACGCACAGTTGTTATTGCATTGAGCTGCAGTCTGCCAGCCTCACCTCCCCATGCCATTCACTCAGAATGTAATGGATGTTTTATTATAATCAAATGAATACAATATCTTCACCATAAATAACCCACTGAAAAAGCCATTTCTCTACCGTGCAATATGTTTAAATGTCCATCACGCCTCAAGCAATGAAGTGCCACATGTTTAATTCAGAGCCAGTAATTTGTGTGCTCTGTGCTACAGTATAGGTGAAAAAAAACGCAGCTCATCTAGCCTTTACTCACCCTCATGTCCACATGCTGCCCTCTTCCATTCACCCAATAATCACACTCCACACTTTCCTTGCATAAAGTCATGCGAGTCTCCAGCAGGTTCATTACTTTTCATGATAGCAGGGAGAGGAAATGTCACCTGGGTACTCTGCTTTTCGAGCCGTTCACTTTCTTCATCTCACGGGGCAAATGCTGTGCTTGTAAATCTCAGGCCAGATGAGCAGAATTTCACTTCAGCGAAGGCAAGTTATTATCCACAACTAGGAATCATCACCTACACGGGGGTGTGCGGCGCCACTGTTCTCTACCCTATACATCATCAGGTCTGACCAGTCCATTTACACTACGGGGATCTGACAAGAGATGAGCGAATACTCGGGCACGAGCGTGCGTGCTTATGCTGGTGTGTTCGTGCATGTGTGGCAAGGCGGAGCAGGAGGGGAGTTGGGGAATCCAATCTCTCACACAGAGGAGCAGAGACAGGCAGGCAGATACGCTCCGGGCCCAGAATAACCCCGGCAGTATCCATGAATGAAATGACAGGATTACAGGGGTATTAGAAAACCTGCTGAGATGGTTGATAATGCTGTTTATGGTTGGGTGTCACGCTGCTTGCGGGGAAAAAGTCAAACTGTTTGGCTAATGAAAATATGGACAAGCTCCTTGCATAGTCACCAAGGAGGAAATTCAAGGCCAGGGGATTTGTGTCTGCGTTTACTTCAGTTTTAGTGTTTGTTACTTGACAGACATTAACACAACTACTTAAAGATTTAATGTCTTTGGCATCATTGTTGTTGAATTGCTTAAAAATGGGGACGGTAAACATAAGCCCCACTATCCTGGTTAAGAATGGGATTATTGTTGTGTCAACAACCCCCATAGATAATAGTAATTACTGCCCTTGTTGCAGCACCATCAGACTGCAACTTCACTAGCTGACAGCTTGGTCCTAATTACCAAGAACCACCAATTACTGGCTCCATTTCATTATTTATATTGCTCAGCACACCCAAATAAAAGAGACTTCGGTGACTCTGAGCAATCACATGTTTGGCAGCTGCAGAGGAGCATCCAGACGACCTACTGAATCACTGCCTCAAAGTTTTTTTTTTTCACTTGACAGTATACCAGGCAGCATGCACACACAACATTGTTAGTGCAAAGTAAACTGAGTAAAATAGGAAAAGGAAGCCAGGGGCTGTCCTTACTTCCTATTTGCCAGCTACAGGAAGTAATTTAGCTGCAAAGGAAGTGTATTATCATCTTATCTTTTCCCAACTGCTTCTGCTCGTTCGTCTGCCAACTGGGCTGCAGAATCATTGCTAAAACATCAGCCCCCAAAGCTTCTTACTACCGTAACAGTGTGCATCTTGTATCTGCATTCATATTTTATTCATTCCACTGTGAGATCTATGTTGGAATAATTGACTCGTCTGCTGCCATGTAGGAGATGCCTCAGAAATAACAAAAGAAACAAAAATAAACATAAAAACACAGTTCTTTATCTGGTGAGAGTATTCAACGAATCCGCTAACACACAAACACTGACTTTCACAGATGTTTTGCATCACTCTCTGCTGCCAAGCGTCGTCCAGTGATGGCTGAGAGGAGGCGAGCAGGGGCTCGGGGCGGGTGTGTGAAATTCTGCTATTCCTGCTCCAGTGAATTCTGTAGAAACTTGGCAGATCATTGTGGAGATTTGTATGTCTGTGGATTTGATATGAAACAGTTTGAGAGGCTCGTCTGGAGTCTGTCTGTCAATGTTCCTGCCCTTAAAGTGGGCTTGGCTGTTTAGCTTATGTTCCCGTAAAGCCTGATGGCCACATTTCTCAGCCCTCAAGGGTGCAGATGGGCGATTAACTTGGGAGACAGGTCTTCTAACATATCAGAGAGATAACCATTATGAAACTTTGTTGCTTCAACAAGTATGCCTCTGAGTAAAGAAAAGACCTTAATCCTCAAATAGGGAAACCAAAGAGGAGGCATCTGTATCATCTTTATGGATTTCTGCCGTTGTACACCTTGTTGGTTGACAAAGACGTTTGCTACATCGGAGATTCAGTGCAAATTCAAGGAATCACAAAATCTCCTCAAACAGGAGCTCGTGCTCATCAAGCTGTAAAGCATGTAAAGCCGACACGTTCCAAAAGGACAAACAGTCTCGAAAAAAAGCAATTAAGTACGTACAAAGGGAATCTACTGTCGCAATCCAAAGCGCTTAGCGTTTAGATGACAGTAACGCAGGGCAGGCCTTGTTTGCAGGGGCTGGAGAGGAGCAGGATATGTGGCCCGAAGGCCGGATCCATTCCAACTGTGCCCTGGCAAGAGAACGTTCAGCCCAGTCGGCCTCGACAGCTTGGATATTCACAGGGGGCGATGGAAAACCGGAGGGCTGCAGTACCGCATTGGAGTTGGGGAAGCTCGAAGGAGGAAGGGATGATGAGTCAGGGACAAGGTGTTTTATATTATTTTGGTACCGCAAGGACATGGCATTTGCTGCGTTGGATGAGCAAAACCAAACCTGGCTTTATCATCTGGCAAGTATGTCTGCAGGAGGTGCGCTCGCAGAATATTTAACCACTTTACAGAATCTAAAGGTGTGAGTTTATGACAGCACTGCAATGCCTTGCTTTGGTGATGATGAATTTTTAAAGCCTGGAATTGAATTATAAATGTATCACTGCAGAGAAATCTAAACAAAAAATATATTTTATGATTCACAAGGAAACAAATAAACATATTTATCCAATGAGGATTCTCAAAATGCAGTTTCGCACTGTGACTTTACTAAAACAATGAGCTTCAAATTGCATGATACATTGTAATTTGACAAACTATGTGATAATTTCAGAGTTTCCAGAGATCACAGGCATTAAAGTTTGGATCATCACTTTGATTTAGTGTGACAAATGAATTATTCACTCCCATCTCTGGGGATGCATAGTTAAATTCTGACTCATTTTGAATATCATAGAAAGGACTTTTGATGTTGCTCTTCCCTTGATTAACCTGAACCAACTTCAGAAGCGCCACAGTTAAGGCATCGCCATCAGGAATATTCCAAACAAACATGGAGCCTTGTTCAAAAACAACATTTGGTATAAACTTCCTCTGTAAAATATTATCCGTCAAAGGTATTTTTAACCAATTAAATGGTTTTGATTACCTTTTTTTGTTCTGTACTTGAAAGAAACACATTTAAATAAACTAAATTGGTATCTCACACTAAAATAAGTTGACGGCATTGATGCGTTTAAAAGTAACACAGCAGAAATAAAAAGGTTAGCACCACACAAGGGAACGGAGAACTATAGATTCCACTGCATCACTGCAGAAAAATACAACAAAAAAATGTATTTGTTTGCTCTTGTGCATCCTAATTCATTCATCCCCAAGTACCTATTTGCTTCAGGGTTGTGCCAAGGCGAATCCTCAGGGGAGAAATGACTGACACCTCCTAATCCTCATGGATACCAAAAGCATGTCATTACCATGACATGTACACCATCTTCTGGCATGTTAAATGAAGCATGGGAACAACAAAGAAGTAACAACAGTGAACAAAACTCCAAAAATAACAAGTGTGAATTTTTAATGTGTTGTGTTTTGGGTCACAAGTGTAGCTTAAGTATTTTGAGAGAGAAAAAGAAAAAAAAAAAAAGCATCTCTCCTCCCAAGTTTTGTTCATTCGGCAAAGCCAGAACAACCACCTGGGGTAGCCTACATTTCAAATGAGCCATATTTTGTTTATCTTTAACACCAGCGGGCAGGCTGGCAGGCATGCAGCACCGGAGGAATTGTGATGGAAAGTGGAGCAGCAGAGTTGTGACCTAAGCAAACAGCTGATTACAGGGAGGATGAGTGAGGAAAGGAGTTGTCTGTCAAGTTAAGCCCTCAACAGATGGTCGAGTGTAGCACACTAAGAAACCAGCAAGTCCCGAGGCTTTGTGGCAGCTCTGGGTTTCAGAGCAAACCACTGAAACAGTTTAGGAGGAAGTGATGAATAGTGGGTGAACTCAAATACAGTTTATCATGTGCAATTACATGTTCATGTTCCTCACCTTTTCAGTGAGTCGTGATTGTTGTCCTGAGCTAAAGACAGAAGAATCTTTTACAGCCGTCTATAAAAAAGGTAATTGGCAGCAGGTAATTATTTTATGAGCATTAGAGCAAATTTTAATTACTTGCTGCCTTTAGTAAACAACCATAGAAACCAACTGATGAGAGAGCAAAGTCTTGACATAATATAACTTATTCTAACTTGGAAGCCAAGACTTGACTTATAATTGGACCATTGTTTCCTGACACCTGAACACACAGTGTTGACCATTTGCTGTGCAGCAATGTTCCACTTCTATGAGCACAATAAGAAAAAAAAAAGTTGTTTCAGTTGTGTAAAGTG
>JAPZDY010000023.1:19255357-19274939 GCA_029783645.1 Ctenochaetus hawaiiensis
TTGTTCACTGGATGCAAATATACCCCCCCCCCCCCCCCCACACACACACACACACACAGTCTAAACCCTCTAAATGGGCTGTTAACCATGTCCCCAGTGCAATCAGTGCCAGCTGATGAGCCGTCACCGCGCTAACTAGACCAGGTGAACACAAAACAACAGCATCTCAGCTTCAGTTAATAACTTCGACGTGCTTAACTTGGGAAACTTTTGTCAGCCAGCGGCCAGAGAGAGAGAGAGAGAGGGAGAAAAACGCCTTTCCCCCTGGCTCCTTATTATCCTTGCTGAACCAGGCAACACGTTTCATTCTGTATTCCCTACCTTCACTGCTGCAGGTGATGATGAGAGTTAGAGCTAACAGAAACCAATTAATCTTTCATGGTGCACGTGTTCTTGCTTTAGTTCGGTCTGCTTGGTGAAACTGAATGAGACTGCAGCTGTACAATGGAGGGCTGGTGGCACTTTCATCCCCGTCTTCTTTCCTCCCCCTCCCCCTCCCCCTCCCCACTTTTCATTCTCATACTTTGTGAGCAAACAGCTGGGCCTTTTTTTTTTGCAAAAGCTATCATTACAGGAGCCTACAGGCATGAAAGCTGCACTCCAACACGCTGATGGAGGCCCGGCTAGCAGAGTCAGAGCTGAAGATGAGATTGCACGGGGGATATAAGTAAAGGGGGGGCCTGGTGCCTATTAGATGACAGAACCACATACCTTGCAAACATACAGGTATAGATGCACATGACAACAAGAACCAACACATGCACTGGTGTTTTATCTTCATTTGGGCTGTCGCGCTCATCTTCGTTTAATCACGCAGATATTAGGACACATGCACATACACAAGCAGCTCTCTCACCGTCTCTCAAAGACCTATACACACAGTGGTGACTAATCACCCATCTGGAGCAGCCATTCCCAGGTCTGGATGACAAAGCACCCATGCTCTCAAATTTAGGCTAATGCCCTTCTCAACAAAAGGCTTAGGCTGCATTACAGTGAAACAAACAGGTCTCTGGAGGGGGGTGCAGTTGGTGGCTTATGACCCAGCTCAGACAAGCATGGACAGGGGAGGAAGCAAGTGACATCACCGATAAGGGTGATGTACTTAGGCTAGCAGCTAGTGGCTACGTGCAGCTGACAAGTCTGTACGTGCACTTGATTTCAATAGCAGTTCCCTGAGTCAAGGGCACGGAGAGGGCAGAGCCAAAACAGTAGGAAAAGCCATTTCAATGTGACTAGGCTAGTTTGTCAAGTGAAAAATCTAGTGTGGCTTACCCACAGGGCATTGCTGCAACCCTCTTGTCACTAAATACTAGCGTGTTAGCAGTGGCAGGTGCTAGCCTTCCCCTCCCAGATCAGTCCACAGGGTAAGGTTGATCCTTCAAATGCCTCAACCGCTGTGGAAAAATACTGTTTCCAAACAGAGGCTGGCTGCTCGCTGGCGTGATCCAGGTATGTCTCCCTAGTTGTGAGGTGGCCTGATGCAACCAAAGCCAGGTTCAGAATTTGGGATAAGGTTGGATCAGAGCCAGGAGCCATTAGCGTGCAGTGTGTCTGGCACAACGGGCAAAACACGACATTTTCAAAGGCGCAGAAAGACTTGAGCGGAGCCGTGAAGAGTGCTAGGCAGCTGTTTCATTCAGGCCCTCTGATAACAACCTCTTGTCCAGATTGGCTACTGCAAACAGGGCAGGGGAGCGCAAGGCAGCACGAATACAAATCACTTTTTTCGATAGTCTACACTGAGCTAAGCAAAAAAAAAACTACTGTGTGGCATTCTCTCATTCATTTCTTAGCTGATCAAACCTCTTGCGGTTCAATGTGAGCGGCTGTAAAGAATTTTAATGTACTGCTGTGCATTTAGATTAATGTGCATCCTTACGGAGGAGCATATGACAGTATGGTTAATAAGCAAAAAATAAAAAACACTCTAGCTATCAGGAGGAGCCAGCAGTATGAACAGACAAAGATCTAGCCATATCATTTACTATACAGCCCCCAGCCAGACGTAGGATCACACACACTGGCTCCACAAGACAGGGAAAAGAGGACACTTTCATTACTCAAAAGATAACATCCTAATAATACTTTCCAGAGGAAGAGTCTTTGCTTCCAACCCCCACTGCGAATAAGCAAACAAGAAGTGCGTCTGTTGTAAGTGTGTGAAATGAAAAGTCAGGGTTATTTAACTCTCTTTTTCCACTTAGTGTTCGGATTTAACTACCAAACAAAGCTTGGGACCAATGTGACAAACTGATGCAGGCAGAGGCACTTAACCCCAACAGCACAGGCTTTTTCAATTCCATTTTGGTTTTTTCAAAAAAAAAATCTTAACAATGTCATTTTCATTTCAATAATATCTGTGGAACAAAAAAGCAGTTTAAAACCCCACTGAGACACCATCTGTCTGTGAGCGGTGCTAGCTCTTGACAATCAGTCACAATTTCGAATGGACTATGCTCTATCACCTATCACATACTGGCCATTGCAATCCCCCGAAAAACAACAAGCCTTTACATCTGTGACTGTTGTCTCATTCCCATTAAAAACCCATCACGCCCACTACTGCCACGCTACGCTTACTGCGCACAAAAACCCATTGCTATAATTGGCTCCACTGCACCCTTTACCCACTCTGGACGGGCCAGCCGGCAAATGCAAAACTACTCTGCAGCGACTGGAAGAGAACCAAACCCCTGTCTACTCCTGTCCGCCATGTCTCAGTGACAATCAAGCATGACAAATTGTTTCCAAACATGGGGAAGAAGGGAAAACAAAAGGGACTGTTTCAATTAGACAAGAATGAAATAAGGGATGAAATAGAAAAGAGACGAGGTGAGACGAAATATGGTTCATTGTCTGTTATGGGAGGCTAAAGATGATGACAGTGTGACCGAGGGCTGGCGTGGCTCCAGACAGCAATACACACTCCATCACCTCACACAGACAGAGAGAAAGAAAGGTGCGGTGGTGAGGAAGATCTGTTGTCTCACGGCGACCACAGGGACGGCCACAACCATGTCATTACTCCAGCCGGCAAGAAAGAGAGGAACCCCAGAGTCTCGCAGGAGAGTCCAGAGAGTGTTTGTGTGAGGGTATTTGACAAAGAGAGAAAGATTAACAGAAAGCAAAGAAAAGATTTAGACTGTGTGTGTGTGTGTGTGTATGAAAATGAGGTGTGTGTCTGTGTGTGTGTGTTTGGAGGTGGTTGTGTGCCATCAAGACTCAGCTCTAGTTTGAGCTAGCTCCGTGGAGATGTTTGTCATACCAGAACGGGGAGCGTGTCTGGACTGGGATGAGACTGAGAGAAAATGCTAGCGGGCCCCCAAGGCTCTCTCAATGAAAAAAAACACACTGCGCTCTCTCTTCAACAGAACACACTCGATGACTGACTCGCAAACTCATGATTTGAGCTTGAGGCCACTCATTAATATAAAAGAAGAAAAAGGAAACGCAAGTGAGAGCAGAGGGCAGGAGGGGGAAGTTATTAATGCAAAAAAAAGTGCGATTTCTACGCAAAAAGTAACTAATTACCACCAGCGAGAGACAATAGAAACTCACAAGCAGTCATAATTGTTTCTTGGTGTGACATGACTGCAGATAAAGGAAGGCTATAATTGATATTCTGAACTGACTTTTGTAATTAAAGCACTGATTATTCTGCTAAACAGACTTCGACAACCAGTGGCGCAGCACTGCCCTTTAGAAAAGGCACTTGCACAGCGTTAAACTGTATTCCTTTGTGGCCCAGGTTTTTTGGCAGCGCGCTGTTGTCCGGGGATCAGGACGTTCAATGATATGTAAACAAACACGAAAACGGGGGAGAAGTTTGCACACGCGACAATCCCCAAACCGAGCATTTTTTTTTTTTATTATTTGTTTTCTTCGATAAATGTCAAGCTGTATTAATTGATTGAGCCTGACAGGGACAGAGACTGCGAACGGAGAGAGGCATTGAAAGCTAGAAAGCAATGTGAGGACTATTGTGATTTCATTCCTTTTTGCTCTCGTGGGAAATCAATGTCCAAACCTTGCACCGACATTTAAGAAAAAAAAAAAACTCAACTCTCGACAAATTCTGTATTGCAACAGAAATAAGTCTTAAAATGATGTAAATCCTCATGTAGGAAAAGTTTAAAGAAAGAAAAAAAAAAGTGCCCTGTAATTACGACAGCATATCTGCGGACTGAAGGGTTTGTGGATTAGAAAGGCTGGACACGGAACAAAAGGGGACCTTGGCTCACTCACGGCTGGGTCCGGGCATATAGGGGGAGGCAGCTGAGGACAGCAGGCTAAATGGAAGTGACAGTCAGCAGATATGCGCCAGGCTCCTCTGCCTGCAATCGCTCCTGCGTCTCCTCCTCTGGCGGGCCGGAAAAGAAAAGGAAAATAAAAAAAAAAAGAAAGAAAGGAAGAAAGCACAACCTCTCTCCCCATCTACAGATTACATACAATGCACCCTAACATACCGAGAGAGAGAGGAAAGGGAGGTGAGGGGTGGGGTGGTGGAAGTGAATAGAAAAGGAGAGGGGAGTGCTGCCAGGGTCTACTTTTAGATAGCGAAGTTATCAGCTAGAAAAGGGAGCGAGAGAGAGAGAGAAACAAAAAAGGAAGTTTACCGTCGTTGTTTTATCTGGCAGGGCATTAAACTGAGAGGCACACAGGGGGGGGACAGGGGAGCGACAGTAAAGAAAGAGACCATTCAGAGGAAAAGGAGAAACTGTCCAAAGTCACACAACCTTCAGAAGCTCCCTGACTCTCTAACTCACAATCACACATATACACTTTGCCCTTGGCTGAAAGTCATCCCTGGTTCACGGTCGCTGGCTTTGATAGGAGTCCGGGCCCTGGAACGAGACGCTAACGACCCAGAAAGCTGCTTGTCGGGGCTATTGGTGCAGCTTGATATGCAGCGAGAGAGGCTGTCGCTGGGATGGAAACTGAATGTGGCCTTTGATAAAACACTCAAAGAGGGATAAAAACAGAACGGGAAGTAGGCATCCCATTAGGCTGTGATAGAAAGTACAGGGGGGGAAATAGAAAGGGCCGAAGATGGGGACTTTGGGGGTAAAAACCCGTGCCTCTATGTGCCGTCCTTGACCCTGTCAGGCGGGGCGGAGGCCTGCGGTGAGAGAGAGTGTCGGGCACGCTGCCCCCCAGGTGCAGGATGGAGAGGGATGAGAGGCATGTTGATGAGGGGACCCCCCCACCACCACCACCACCACCGCCACAACCACTACCACTGCTGCTGCCAAACACAGCACCCAGGCAGCCCGCCGAAGCCCACTAATCAGAGAACTTAGCCGCTGACCTCTCCACAGGCTCTATACCTTTTAATGAGATCCATGCCTTTGATTCTAGCTGCCTGGAGGGAGAGACAGATCATGCATAAGCTCAGACGAACACACATCTTCACACACACACACACACACGCACACGCATGCACGCACACGCACAAAGACGAACACATCAACTTTGCCAACCGTAGACGGACACCCTCACATCGACACACACCGCTGTGGACACAAAGACACGAGAGCTGAACACAGCAGAAATAATGAACGCTGCTCTGTAACCCACAATGGCCGAGGGCCCTCGTGTGTGTACACACGTGCACAGAGGAAGTGGATTCATAACGACGGACTAAAACAAGCACTGCCTGAGAACTAACCAAGGCAGACTAATCAGCACACACAAGGACAGATATGACCATACAGACATAAGCCTGAGCCCAGCTCAAGGACACAACACCCACCTTGTTAAGAGAAGGCCAAGGGAGGAGCAGGTGAGATTGGGTCCAGACATGCTTGCTCACAGATAGAATTGAATTATTGATCAGCCAACAGATTGTGTTATGAGGAATTTATGGATCCACAAATGGGCTGGCCAGCTCCCTCAGGCTGAAAGACGGACAGATTGAGCGTGGACTTGGCGTTCATGTATAAATTTGTGCATCTGTGTACATGTACACATGTGTGCTGGGAGAGCCTGAGCGCAGCCAGTTGCACTGGTCAAGTCCGAATTATTTTCTGTGGGCGGAGCGGGGAGTGTGAGCTCGCACTTAGACAAGACAGAGCAAACAGTGAATCGATCAAGCTTGGCTGGGGTGATGCATACAGAAGGAAGGCTTCACCCTCGCTGCGCTGAGAGGGCTTTAACTGCTCACACACTGAGCGACTTTTTCATTGGCACTCAGGCAACAGCACAATCCTCAGCTCTTAATACTACCAATGGAAAGAGAGGAAATGGGATTTTTATTTGTCTGAGCTCCTTGGGTGGTCTGCTGCTGCTAATAATGCACTGAAATACAGAGCCTCGCTTAACTCGTGTTCCGTTACTAACATCAGCATCAGCCAACATGAGGTGAACGCCATTAGACAAAGGTCGAGCTGTTATTCTGTCATGAGGTTGTGGCACCTTAAAGCCAACTTTAACCCAGAGACCTTTCAGCACTTTCTCAATGTGAGACACGGCTTAAAAAATTGGATTGGCAGAACCTTTTTTTTTTTCTTTGGTGTGTGTGCAAAGCATCAACTTTTCCGAGGTTCAACCTAGTTCTTCATAAAAAAAATTAGTGTGCAGCGAAGTCATCTCTGCCTGAACTTTACACAAAATGACAGATCACAAGCTTCTAAAGTGCTACCTTACTGATAAAGTAAAAGCAGTCAAAGCTTTAATTATGGAAAGGCCTAACTACCCATGTGCCATATTATATTATGTTATTCACAAATATAATCTAATAGTTATAGATAATAAAAAATATACTGTTATAAAGTCAATATTTTGACTTTTTGACCTAATGATGTCATACTGCTGTATACAGCAACAAGCAAAGCTGACAGTGAATGCATCATTGCTACCAGCTCCACATTGAAGCACTCAGCTACCAGAAAGGGAAGCTATTTCAGACGCGTGGAAGTTCTCTGGTTACAAAAGATCAGAGCTACAACAAACAACAAACCACAGTCACATGTAAGAAGTGTGAGAGGACTGTCACAACAAAAGCAACAAACATAATTCACCACCTCAGGAAAGCCAAAAATCCCACAAGGAGGGTTTAACAACTGTTGTGAGCTCTTAGCCAAAATGTTTGTCAGCGTTTTGTCGAATTGTCAGAAACATCCTTATGGTGTAAATGCGATGAAATGTCGAGTTTTTTTGTTTTTTCTTTTAGGGGGCTGTCTCACCCACCACCATGATTCTCTAGATTACAACACAGCAGATGTAGATGGAAATATAAAGTCAGTCTAATCTGGTCTAATCTGATTTGCCATGTAAACACTTTTGTAAATTTCGAAAATACTATTCAAAAAAAAAACACCAATTAATAATCTCACAGGTTTCTTGGTAATTGGTGTTGGTTCGGTGTGTATGTATAGAACAGATGTGCGGTTTCAACACGATGCTCAGGGGGGACTGTGTTTTGATTTCAAGTCAGAAGGTGGAGAGACGCCTAAGAACCCGGTGGGAGCAAGATGTGAGTTCATTTTTTTTTCCGTTACTCAAAGACGAGACCAACTCCATATGACTAATTAAACAACAGACACAGAGGAATGCGCGGTGACATCCTGACAGCAGAGAAAAACAGGGACTGGAAGTGAAACAGAACAGAACCTGGTTTTAAAAATAAATAATAAAAAAAAAAAAACTAGAGGAGGGAGGAGGAGTGACATGTCAGTAGAGTTTTACTGTAAGAATCAACAGGGAAGACTGCAGATGGGTCTTAATGGAAGTCTGCAGTGGAGGATAAACGGCCACTCTGGCCTGGTCACACCACCAGTCGGCACTAGTCCACCAGTAAACAAACAACTCCGCGCCGACATGGCCTCCTGCACCCCCACTTTGCTCCAATCTGTTATTGGAATGCTGCACACTTCTCCTTCATATCCAATTTGAAAGAGGATGAAAGTAGAAGGGGAAAATGTCTCCTGGTGAGACTTGTGTGATTTGGGGATCCAATTTGGCAGCGTAGTTTCTGTAAACATTGTAACTGCAGCTTGTTTTCAGAGAGCACACTAGCAAGCAGCATTAGGCTGTTCCCTGTGAGGGGAGGAGAGAGAGACGGTCTTGGTAATAAGGTTCTCTAACCCCAGCAGCAGATCTACTCTGGCTAATGACTGTAATTAAAGAGCCCAGCTACACGGAGGGATCAATGACGCGGGATCAGCCCAGACAGGACGTAGAATAGACGCAGCTACAGCAGAAGGAAGCGACCACAGAGCTGAGTTTAAAAACTTACAGGCTGAAGAGGCTGGGAGGCTGAGTGGTAGGCTAGCATGTGTTATGTGGGCCTGTAAATATTTAGGCATTCTTACGGAGGCATGCGGCTGCGACTCTGATGTCATTTCTCCGAGGCCTGTCATTTGCCTCGGTTAGAGGCTTGAAAACCCTGTGTAAAGCAACTGTAAACACAGTTCTGTGAAAAAAAAAGGGGGAATACTGGAAAACAAAGTGTCACAGGACAAAAATAACCCCTCGCCGAGAAGCGCAAGTCATCTGCATGACCATCACATGTCTGCTCGACACCATGCGGAAGGGAAAGAAGAGGGCCGAAATATGCAGATGCCATGTCTGTGCGATTTGCAGACACCAGCATTAAAATATCCAACGACTTGCTTTTCTGCTGAAAAAGTTAAAAGTGAGAACCAAAACTGGGCAGCTCTCAGGCTGCCCAGATGAGTCAGTGAGGAATAATGCATGTCATCACTGCGCGTGAATAGGAGAGTGAGGCTAGGGGGCAAGTGCAGACACCCAAGACATAGAGCTATGATGACACCTCCATAGATCTGCATTTCAGAAGACAGCACCGAGCCCCGGGCAGATTTCAGGCGCCGGGATTAATATCCACGTAGACTACAGAGACACCGAGTGGGAAAGACAAAGAATAAAAGTTGACAAAAAAAAGAAAGATTCCAAAGAAAAAGAAGCTGCGGAGCATAAAAAGGTTACGAACAGAAAGCATGCTACGATGAGATGAATTGTAACATAAACAGGATGTTATAAACAGAAAGTCAGTGGGTACTTCCAGACTGCTCCGGCACAGGAGTTATGTTTGGCTGATCAGGCATAGCTGACATTCCTGTAGATCACAACCAAGCCGGAGTTGTGCACCTCTGCCTTCGCCTTTAATGTCCCAATTCAACAAGGTTCATGTCAAGGTAAAGGTCTGACTCACATTAATGCCCTACAATCAGCCCACTCTCTCAAAAAGAATCCAACATAATATGACAAAGCTCACCTCCAGCTTGCATTATTTTTACTGTTTTATTACATACTTTCCTTTTATGCTTATTTTTTTCCCTTTTTTATTGCAGATTCTATTTTCTTTTGTGCTTATATTCTACACATCTTTTTCCCTGCCGAATCCTGCTTGCCGCTGCCTCAGTGACTGATTTCCTCAAAGGGATCATTAAAAAAAGCCTCAGCTTATCTTAAAAGACATTACCATGGAAAATCCCACCTCAGACATTAGCAACCGCAAATTTTAGCGACTGGTGGTCACTCCCAAAATGTCAGTCTATAAGGTTAAGGCGGTATCTTTGGCAGTATTATTACTGCTGCCGAGACTACTGCCACAGTAAAATGGTCTGTCAGTTTACGGATGAGAGGCAACAGAGCCAGTGGCATTTAACTAGATTCTCAGTAAGTTTAACAATTGCTGTATGAACAGATTTTAATAGGTCCCTCTTGGATCATAGGCTACTGAAAGGCCACGGTACCCACCACATTTAACAGAGACAAGGACATGATACTGACAAAGAAATGATTTCATTTTCATAATATCATTTATAATGAACTGTAATAAAGGCAGACAGCCTTACCTGTATATTGTGTTACCTCAGCAGGATAATAAAGATTGTGAATTTAGATGTGGACATTGAAGAGGAGGCACATGTGGACACATCTAACCTGCCTTTGTTTGTGTGGTAGTCAGGTGAATGGGAAATATTTTAAATACAGTTATTGCAGTATGTAAATATAGTTTAATCATTAAGCATGAGACTTCATTTTAAAAAGACATAATGATTTATAGCGAGTGAGTAACACAAGAGGCATGCAGGCTGTAAACTGATAAGCTCAGGTGAGTATGAGGAAGTCTTATCTATCCATCACAAAAACTTGCCTGAGTTTTAATATTGATTTCAACAAACAACCAAAGACAGACAGACAACAAAGCTCCAGCAGTGTTGCCATCTCCATGTCCACTTCCAGCTGCCAACAGACTTGAACAAATGCTGGAGATAATAAGCATTTTTTCCCCCTCAAGATCTATTGCTGCTATTGCCATTTTAGAGCACATTTTGCCTTAAGATTTTATGTGACTGGTTTTTACATTTTATTATAAGTGCCGTTCTTTTTTATCAAGATAATATTAAGGATCAAATTCAAATGGAAATACAAAATTTAAAAAAAAAAAAAAAAACTGACTTTAGAAAAAAGAAAATCAAACTAAATGAGGTGCAAATGTGACATAGCTGTTATGTTGTCATTAGATTTAAGATTTCATGCTTCTTAAAATCGTAAATCAGAATCTCAAACACTTCAACACCTGGAGGCTCATCTGGATTTTTTCTGTTTTTAAATAATGTGTATAAATGCATTAAATAATAGTAATTTTGTACAATATAATTCAAATGGTAAACAAAAATGTTTTTTTTTTCTTTTCAATTCAACAGCTGTTCATGCCAACGAATGCTAAATGGTAAATGGACTGCATTTATATAATGATTTCCTAGTCTTTTGACCACTCAGAGCACTTTTATAACACAAGTAAGCATTTACTTACTTACACGCATTTTCATACACTAATGGCAGAGGCTGCTATGGGGCCAAGTGCCGGCCTGCTCATCAGGAACACATACACGCACATTTGCAGACCGATAAATGAGCCATCAGGAGCAATTTGGAGTTCATTCTCTTGCCCAAACACATATGGACTGAAGGGGCAGGGAATCAAACCACCAACCTTCACATAAGTAGCGGATGACGCGTTGCCTCCTGAGTCAGAGTTAAATTTGCACGAATCAACCCCCTGCGTCTTCCTCGGTTTACCACATTATCCTCCCCCTTTGCTCTATCAGGTTGGTGTGACCTTCATCTCCAGCTGCCGCCAGTGCACTGACCCCTCATACATCTGTCACCCACCAGTCCTGGCTGGGGCTCACATTTAGAGCTTCATAATTAATCACCAAGTGTGCATGCAAAAACAAAATAAAAAAATAAAAAGGAATGGGGCCAATACTTGACGGCAACTATCATATTAACATAAACCAGCTGGACATCATATTAGCTGTAAAACAGAGGTGATAATTAAAAATGATCTTGGCAGCCATAAATTGGTCAGTTTGAGGATTAACTGTGAAATGACTCACACGGATAAAAATGAATTGCACTCTCTGGTGCCTTGGTAAGGATTAAATGGCACTCAGCGTGGAACAAGTGTCAGTCAGGAACAAAAGTACAGTGAAAATGCATTACAGGTGGAATAAGTGGCTATATGCAGTTTCCATTATTCTTCAGCTACTGTAGGCCTAAGTCCATTTCAAATCCAAATCTCTCTGAGAGAGATACATCAGCAAGCTGCCAAATCCTGCACAGGCACCCTCAATTTGCACAGAAATGAAGCGTCGACTCATCTTGGATATGTCAAAGTCTGAGAGATCTGTGAGTCTTCTTTTCATTATAAAGCAAGGGGGGCTGGACTAAACATCTCCCGTCACATTACACTGATTGAAGCAGGCACGACCAACTTCCCTCTGAAGTGTTTAAAGGATAGCATTCTGATAGCAATACGTGCCAGACTCAATTACCAAAAGCAAAAAATTAATTAGCTTCCTGCTCTCTTTTCTCCTGCCAATGCACACCTTAGAAAAGAGAGCATCTGATTAAGATTTCCCAGGATAGGAATCAAGGTGACCCTTCACTCTGATCATCACTGATAAGTTCTCAGATTCCTGCTTCTGTGGTGTCGGGCTAAAATGCCTGGCTGGGTGTGAACTTCTGCCAGTAGCCAGAGCAGGTAAGCTGGTTGACATGCCTCCACTGAGCAGGTAGCATCAGAAGCTTCTGCGATACTATGTGTCTGTGTCAGCCTGTCAGTTCGGCTGCCATGGGGAAGTGAGTGAGGGGAGGGGGACTGAGGCAAGATGTCTGTATTGTGCATCCATCACTGACGTTCAGCCTTAGATATGCAACCTCAAGGCTGCTGACAACCCAACACTACCCAAAATACCTTTAGAACAGGAGTGAAAATGACGTTTTCCTCTGGGCTAACTTTTTCAAGTGGACACCTACCTCTCTGAACTATTCTTTTTTTAAATATATTAGTATGTCTCAGTTCTCATGCAGAACATTCTGCCCACAACCTCTCAACCGAACAGCTAAGGCAGCTCCCTCGTCATGTGAATCACTTCTCGTTCCGGAGTGCGAGCATGTTTACGATATTCACTATGTTCCTCTTCTCGCACTCATGCTCCACGAACTGGAAGTGCAGGGAAGAGTCAAAATGGTTAAACGGTTAAAGGTGAGGGCAGAAGAAAAGCGATGAGGGCAGCAGTGGTCCATTGGATGAAGGACAGTGTAGTTTAGAAAGCACCAGGGTTTTTTTTTTTTTGAGGTAAAGTGCATGTTGCTGAGCTGAACTTCACCATACTATCTGAAGCTAAAGTGCTTAGCTTGGAGGCCTGCAGTCAAACCAGTTAAACTCTGGATTGCAGTGACCTTAAAGCTGGAAGTTGGTGGTGGTGGTGGTGAGGGAATCAAAGCAGTGGAAGGACTACTGCTTCTACCACCTGCAGTTCATCCTCATAGCATGCTGCTGGGGGAACTTAGCATGAGAATTAGCATGTTCACACCTCATAGATTTGTCATTAAACAGCTTTTTTTATCTCCAATCTTTGAGCACATAGAAGGGGGAGAAGAGTTGAGTGGCAGTGGGTGGCAAAGAAATGCTGTGTAAAGTACAAACAACAAGCTACACGGGAGAATGAGGGTGGGGTGAAAAAGAAAAACTGACGAGATGTTTTAGAACAAGGCCATGAAGTCCAAGGTCAAAGGTGGCAGCTGTAAAACTCAGAGGAGATAAGATCAGAAATCCACCTCAGCATGACGTCCCTTCATCATCAGATAATCCTCAGACATGAAAAGACAAGTCTATCTTCAATCTGAAGGAAATCTCTATTCCCCGGATTTTTCAGCGGTCTAATGCCAAGCTGACACGCCCTTCACGCATCTGCCCACACTCTCCTGAAGTCTATGTGTACTTTAGATAAGCCAGGGGGAAAAGGTAATGCATATGGGTCTTTCTCATGTGCGCCGCACCCATTTTATGACTATTAAGTTTACAAAACCCATTCTAGAGAAGGGAAGTGCCGGTCATAAAATACAAAACTGTTAGAGTTTTTTTACAAAAGGAAAGCAGATCTAAAAGATAATGATTAATAACAATGATTTACATAACACAACGTTTTTAGTAGGAACAAGACAAAAGGAGATTACCTAGTCATTTTAAATGAGTCACATGCAATGAACCAATGGCATATTCTGTGCAACCATGTGTCAGAGGTTTTTTGGTGCTTTTTTTTTCCTGTGTGCAGGCTGCAAACAGGAGGCATGGGAGTGCTTGATGCTTATGAGGATTATGCTTTTATTTTCAAAATGAAAATGACAGAAGTCAGTAATCCATTGCAAAGGAAACAAAAGAGACTGGGGATGAGCTCAAATTCGTTTGACCTCAAAAAATATTGCAACGTTTCCCAAAATGCAGTGCATGCTTCCAGCAGACAAAATTTGAACTATTTGAAAAAAAAAAAACTGTTTAACACTAAAAAGGACAGGATGAACTTTTGAGCTCACCCAAAACATACAGGAGCTTAACAGCTGAGTGCTCACTGCCTCCATTTCTCAGCTGGTCAGAGGCTATTTTACTGAATCCAAAAATACTCAGAGTGGATCTTACCACAAAGTTTCATTTCCAGAGCCAGTGGCCCATTACAGAAAAAAGGGACTCATGGAAATGCCTGCTTTATTTGTTATTTTCTCTGTTTCCCTCCTATTACACGGTATGAGCTTGCATTCGACTTTCGGGATTGTTTTGAAGAATCCTGAAACACTAGCATGACCTGAATGAGAAATGTCTCCTATTCACTTGCCCTGAAAAGAGCATCTATGATGAAGAAGTGTACGCTTGTCTTCTTCACCCTTGCGGGCAGCAGGAGAAAACATTTATCACCACTCTCCTCTGCGTAGATAAGGTGTCTCTATTTATTCAGAGTGGAAGAGATAAAACCTGAATGAAGCACTGTGGGACAGCAAGAGAAAGGGAGAGAGAGAGAGAGAGCAAGAGAGAAAGAAAGAAAGCCATGGTGGAAAGAGGGCAAAGACAAGGAAGCAGCTTGGTTTTCAATTGCTTCTGTGTGTCCATGTGAGCAGATGGCATCCATTGGAAAAACATCCCTGCTCAGTCAGGAGACTGTGACGCTGACCCCCTGCTCTAAACCCCTTCTAGCCACCACCAGCAGCCGCCTTTCCTGCTTCCACGTGCCCCCCGCCTGCACTAATCCATTCCCACTATGAGACTGCTTGTATAATGTTATCTAATAGGAATAATCCCTAGGCGATGGAGCATCCAATGTACAGTAGGTCTGTGCACCGGGGGCGGAAGATGTCAAGGGTTGCAAATAAAAGGACGATTTAGAGAGACAACAAGGAAGTACAGTGGTCTGGTTGAGGGCCGCGCCAGGGACTGAGAGATACAGACTGACAGAACTGCACAGGAGATTCAACAGGGACATGAATAGTGCTTCTGTCTGCTTGTTCTCCACAAGAGAGACAAGAAAGAGAGAGAGAGAGAGAGAGAAAAGGGAAGAAAAAAAAACAAACAAGAGGCAAGGCTCACTACTACTTCTGTCCTCTCAGCTGTTGATGTACAGCCTACTGTCCAGAGGTGAGAAACACAGTTCCTGTGCCCATTTCTCATTGAAATTGCCTGTGTATGGGGACAGACGGCTCCTTGTGAGGTGACTGGGCAGATGCTGTGATCCTGAGAATAAAATGCATCGTTTAGGGGAAGAGCATGTCTACAGGGGCTCCCACGAACCACCACCACCCCCCCCCCCCCCCACAGCTGTTGAGTTTAACAGCAGAACAAGTTTTGCTCTCAGACATGACTACAACTAACAACAAGCGTTTCAACGGCACATTTCACGTTTTCTGCGCGATAACACAGCTGCGGGTATAATTTCATTTCTCGAGAAAGTTACACAGCCCTTTCGAAGTCTGTTGTGATTATATTGACTCATAAAGCATCTTTATGTGCAGCACATTTATGGAGAATACTATAATTTTGAGTGGCACCATAAAGAGCGATACAGAGTAACGCGTAAAGAGCAGCGATGTTGCTCGAGGCTGGTACGGTTTATGCTCCCATGCCATACTGAAAGGGCGTATGACAGGCTATCAAAACTTGGTGCTTACATGTACCGTTGGTTTGAAATGAATACTGTGGTTAAACACTGTAGCAAACAGTCCCAAACCCCACACTTTGACGAGGCACGCTCGCACGCCAGCTTCCCCTGAACTCACCTTGGAGGAAAAAAGAGCGAACAGAGTAGTTGCACACACGCGAGCCAGTCCAGATACCGAAGAAACCCTCTTTTTTTTTCTCTGATGAAATAATAACAAAAAAAGAAAAAAGTCCGTAAGCGAGTTCACATTTTACTTCTCTCACGCGTCCTGTGAGGGGCTTCAGAAAGGCACTATTCCGTAGAAAACACGGGCTACTTGGCTGAACGATTTGTCAATTCCTGCTGAAAAGGCGACCCGGGCAACTCCTCAACAAAAGAGTCTCTGGTTACAATATCGGGGACTTTCTCCACGCCCAGGTGCCGAGTCACATGGTAATTTCCAGGTGTGTGTCTCTGTGTGTGTGTGTTTTCCGTCTGTGAGTTGGCAGCAACACACCTGTGGGATCCGCTCACGCGCTCGCCTCGACTGTCATCGCGTTTGAAAACAGGGATGTTGTATTGAGGGGAGGAGAGGAAAGGAGAGGGAGGGAGGGAGAGAGAGAGAGCGCAGCGAAGGAGAACCAACGCCACTGGGTACGGAAGGGAATTATTCCCTCCCACTCCGCACACACCGCCGCCAAAGCTACCGTGTGCGTGCAGACAATGAGCGGCAAGTAGCCTAGAAGAGAGAGAGAGAGAGAGAGAGGGAGAACGAAACAAGTTGTGCCGTCTGTTCGCCGACGCGCCGAAATATTTCCGCGCGCGGTGGGGGAGCGGTGTGGCGGCAGCCCCGCTCTGCGGTTTCCAAAGTGTGGTCCGGAACCACCAGGGGTCGGTGGGGGTGGTTCCAGGTCATTCCAGGAAAAGTATGGAACATTCGCGAGGATATATTTGGCATCATTGGCTTTAATTTCACCCCGTGCCGCCATCGTATTACATAAACTGTCAAGTCATACCGTGCCCGAAAAAAGAAATCATGTGAAATATGGAGATACAGTTCAGTGAAATAAGTTTGTTTGTTAACTTGTTGATCCGTGACTATTAAACTTTATTTATCACTATTTCTTTTTACTATTTCATTTCTTCAGGACACGGTTATTTTTGGGTTTATTTGCCCCATGTAAAAAAAAAAGTATATGCAAATTCAGTTGCCATGTCAAGATAAAAATACTGTTATTTTACAACACACTTGCAAAATAAAATGTGAGTTACAGGCCCTTCATGCCACACATATATGAATATTCAAATTAGATTAAAAATAATCATAGCCTAGTAGGAAAAGCACTTAGGCCTATATAATGTTATTAATAGCCCCAACAATCATTCTCTTGTTCTCCTCCCTGTGAGTCATGACAGTGAACCAGAATGCACTTCACCATGACCCCGAGACTGAGGCAACTAAACAGAAATCTACCACTCTTCATTTTGTTATTTACTGTTCTGTATTTTATGTTTGATGTGCCAATTTATTTTACTGAAGAAAACCCATAGAGATTAGAAATTTAGACAATTTAGGTAATGGGTCCAGAGTCTCCCTACCCCAAACCAATTAACACTTGATACCATTATACCTTTATACAATTTGTGCTTTTGCCTGAAAACTGATCAATTTAAAGATATTAACTCTAAAGAATATCAGAATTTGTGTCTAAGGCTCCTCTTCAGGTCCCTGTTGTACTTCCTCCTAAACAACACCGAAGACATGACCTGCAGCTGTTTTATTGAAGGTGTTCACATCATTAAAAAGGTGGTATTTGAAAATACGTCAAAGAATATGTCTATTGAGAAGCAAGCCGATGTTTAAATTCAGCAGACATCGCCGGACAGCTTTGCAAAGCTTTGCTTTTCGAAGGAAACAGTTCTCAGCGACTGTTGACAGGGAGGTCTGTCAGTCCTCCAGAGAAAGACGGATCACTGTTGAGTTTTTCAAATGTCATTTATCTTGATTCTTTGAGCATCAGCAACAGCGAAGGCATTGGCAGCAGCTATCTTTAAACCAAATAAAACTCATCTGCACCATGATTCTGTTTGTCTCTGGTGAAAGGACGCTCTGAGGTTGATTAAATGTGATGTAAACAAATAGATGTCTCACTATGCTCACTGATGCCTTGCTTTTATGTTCTAATGATGCACTGTTATGGTAATGTACATTATGATGCGACTTTTAATCAAACTGTTGTTATCCTGTACTTTTATAATTAGCTTTCATTTTAAATTAAGTATTTATCTGAAAGCCCACCTAGAGAAAATAATTTTAAATTAGCTGTCACTTTTAATCCTACATGCAAAACATCTGATGCTAACTGTAGCCTTCCTGTCAAATAAACAGCAAATTAAACACAAATAAACCATTGCTTTTCATGCAAATGAACACAGATTAGTGTGGAAAGGGAATAAGGAGATATTTCTTGGTTTAAAAATATGTTCAACAGCAGCCATTCCTCATTTATTTATATTGCACTGAGCCCCATTTGACTATGTCCTTACAAGAGCCACATTAGCAGTCATTATAGCACAAATTATCGGTGTTCTTGCTGTACCTTGGTGCTGAATCATTAATCACAAGAAGCATCATTTTGAAGCACTTAAGTCAAACTAAGTTTTAGAAAGTGCGGCAGTCTTTCATTGCCTTGTGGATATGTAAAACATTCGAATCAGCCATATGTTTAGATCTTTTTTGGTGAGAAATTCTGTGATTTTTGACACATTCATGGTGTAAAGGGGCTTGAAGTTACTTTGATTTCAAGGCCATATGTGTATAAGTACTCCTCAAGCTCGATTGGCTCCATCATCACCCAAGAGGTTATATGAATAGCCTATCTTTGCCTTGGAGCCTAATATCACATAACACTGCAATTTGGCACATTGAGTTTTATGGCTCTGTGTCATGCCTTGTTGTGTGGCTGGGTGTCATTTTTGTGAGTGATTTATGGGCATGCAAATGAGGCTGTCTGTTTAGGGAGATGTGCTGCCTGTGCCCATTGGGGCCCGGAGCATAGACTGGAGACCGCGTGGGTGTGAGTCAGTCCTTAACTGCTGACACAGGCACAGAGCTGGCAGAGATTCACAGAGCAAGATGGGGAGATGGCCTTCACAGGTCCTCACATTGACTGATGAGATCAAGGAGAAACTAGGGCAAGCCAGACAAGTGTCAGGCAAACAGGCACCCAGAGATAGAGTGAGAGAGACAAACACTACCCAATCACAAATAGAGCTTGGAAAGAGGACAGTGGCGGGGTAGAGTCGGGTTGTTTGGGTCCGACTTCAATATGTCCAAACCTGTTTGTCTAAAAAGTAATGAGCCTGCTGAGTCTTGGAACATGCTTACCCAAGGGATGTTTATAGCCAAAAAAGGCCAAGACAAAGCTCTCCAAATTCACTAAAGTGGAATAGAAGTTCACTTTCTTCCACTAGATAGCCTGTCTGTGATGACATTTTGATCAATGTGCCTATACCTTCCTGCAGCTTGCCTTTATGTTGCTTGAATAGTGATGATCTGTTATCATGCCGGTGTCAAATAGTACCATTTTTCATACAGTGTCCCTTAGCTGACTATCAACACATTATACAACCTAATTTATGACACAGCATTTCAGTTGTCCACAATGATGTAGTGGTCACATCAGACTCAAGGTTCATAGTTCAGAGTCTGTTTGCAATGTGGACAGACTGCCCTCTGTTGGTTGCAGATTGTATTGTTCATTAACTGACATCTCCATAACAGGTGGGTGCCACTTCTATGTTCTCCTTATTTAGTAAACGGTATATAAACACTAAATTAAATCTTTTTACACTAAAACATTATTGTATGCAGGTCCAAAGACAGTTTTAATTGCTTATTAACATACAGCACTGTCCCCTTTAGGCTATGAAGAACACAGTACACCTGTATTTTAATTAACTGTCGTTAATTACAAGCTCCCATTTACAGGAGGTGTTGTAGTTGTTAAAAAATGCATTAATAAACAACAAGCGGTTTAAACCACTTTTTCAATATCGAAATATTAAATGTGGCTTCTTAGCATAATGAGTAGCCAACAGGATTAAATGTAGTTACACATTTTTATTTTCACCACTGC
>JAPZDY010000023.1:19291870-19311326 GCA_029783645.1 Ctenochaetus hawaiiensis
TACTTTCACTTTGCATGTACACTTCGCATCATCTGTTTTTTCCTGAAATAAAATCTCTCGACCTCTGGGAAGTGTCTGTAAGTTAATAAAATATTTGAGAATCATTCAAACAGTACATTTTTATTTTTCTTCTTACTGTTCCTGATCCTGTAGTATCATCTGAGAGGAAAATCCAGTCAGAGGCTCACAAAACAGAATACAAAATTTAGTAGTGATATATGCGGTATTTATTTTTCAGTTTCTAGGTCTTGAGATTAATTTAACATGTGTTTCACTATATGCTGAATTTTGTTCGCGTAATTAAGTTTGTGTTAATCTTGGCACTTAATCCACTTTAACATTTATGGTATGCATAATTTATACTGAAGCAGAATGTTTAATCTTTCAAGGGGAGTACATTCCCACTGATGTTACGCTGGTTGCCCCCATGAAACATAATTAAAGCCACTGGAAGTGCAAGCCATGTCTCCCTCCATACAAATCAAATTTAGATGACATACTCACATGTGCTTTTTTGTTGGCAGCTAAGTGAGTCTTATTGAGAGCCAGCAGGTTTTGAGACAGCTACAATATCCATAAGTATAATCCTGAGATGACATGGTCAAATGAGAAAAAAAGGCCCTTTATTGAGGCAACAGTAGTTTTTAAACTTAATGAAGGCTTGTGTACTATGGTCTGTTTTAGTCATTAGCACTCTGTGATGGGGTGTAAATCATGGATGTGAGTTAGAAACATTCATTACAGTTTACTTTTCAAAAGTGTACTTATTTCTCAAATGCGACTTTGTGTCTGATGGACCTGAATGCATTTCTTTTCATCTATTTTTTTTTCTAGGTTTTTGAATCATCTTGACTTTTCTTTCACAATAAGATTCCAGCAAGCCACCATAGTCTAGATTTATGCCTGACTCAAGGGGTTAACCCATTAAAAGCACCACCACAACACCAGATGGATGAATTGTGCATCACAAGGCTGTATTTTGCTTTAATCATATTCCCCATAGTCATTTTGTTTACCCTGTTTCATTCCCTATACAATAGCAATAATGGAAAGGTTTCCCTAGTCTCATTATTGAATAAGAGACTACAGTCATGCATTGCTGTGTTTATGTTCTTTTATTCACTGGAAACTGAGGGTTTCCAGTAGAGATGACTTTTCTTAGATATATGTTACTCAGAAGAAGAAGATTGACTGTTTTCTGAATATCAACAAATTTCACCTGTTTGAAAAACACAAACTCCAAAGCTGACAGATCACGGTTTTTGCTGTCCCTACGTTATCCTCTTAGCCACTGTAACCCCAGAAAGTAGTTCCTGTAATATGGCCAGAGTAGCTACACTAAAACTCTTAAAATAAATCCCTAAAACACAACTGTAAATTCCTATTTAGGCTTTTGACACACTGTAAGATGTTTTGTCGTAACAGGGCTTGACACAGAAGCAGTGTGCATGCCGGAATATTAGTTATTATTAAATGCAAGTGCAACTTGTTTTTGGATATGTTTGGTTTTTCAGTCAAGATAACTCTAAAATACACATTAAGAGTAAAGGAAAGGAAATAAACTAAACAGAAATTGAACCAGAAAGTACAGAATGAAGGATTTTGTGGCATCTGAATGCCCCTCCCTTTTCAAGATGACCTTCCCTTTCACCTAAAATTGTTCAAGACCCTCTCTAGATACAGTGTTTGGGTTGTTCCTCGAAGGCTACTGTGGAAACATGGTCAACTCTAAAACAGATATGTAGGTCTTATTAAAAGCTAATGGAAACATGGCAGTGCTTGGTGTGTTTGCCAGACAATTCGTTTTTGTCTCATTGTGAAGAGTCAGAAGCCAGCACTGTCTGTAAAGGGTGCTGACTTTTACTCGCATAAAATTAGGTGAAAATAGAAATTCGAAAAAAGTCTCCAGCAGGTTTTCCTTTTAACTCTGCTGACTGACTCAGCATGTCGGGATCTTTTGTTAGAGAGAGAATCATTGTCGGCATCAACTTGAGCTGTAGGGGCTGAGGGTCAGTCAATGAAGCCAGTTGGTTTTGACATTTAATGTACAAAGCTCTTCAGTGTCAACACCACCAAGTCAGCTATATCAGAAAGTGGATCTATTGACATAAGGGAAATGTCAATGCGGAAACCAGCATGCAGGAACAAGGACTTAGCCAGGTTTATTATTAGATTTCTGTCCTAACCTTCAACCTGTTCCTGTTAGAGCGGTTATTATTTCCCCAAAGAGCAGGCTGATGGAGGTCTGCGTCCAGGTCGGGTGGGTCGCAAACACCCACACAGAGACTTGGGAGTGATGGAGCGTCAGTGCATGGTCAACATCCATGACAAATCTGCTGTCAGACAGGTTCTCATTCCACCTTCTAAACACGGAGGGCAAAACATTAGCTTGGGGGCAAGACTCCGGATTTTTAGGACAAAAACAGCTGTACTGGTGCCAAAAACAAAAGAGAATGACAGAAAGAGTCGATATAGTTTTCTTTTGAAAAGTACAAAAATATGGGGGATTGAAATCTCATCTAGGGCACAAGCCTTTCTCAATTTACCATTATTTTACAACAAAAAACAAAACATAAATTCAAACCGCTTAATTCAAACTTGATAAAAATGTCTAAGAGTAAAACACTCAGGCAGAATGTGCAGGAGCTGTAATGAAATTATTTCACCTCCTTGCAGAAATGCAGAGACTTTAAAGCCAACCAGAGAGCGTGGAGAATAACAAACCCATCTGAAAGCTTATGTAACAAACGCTCGTGATGAGTAAAGCCTATGGATCAAATGAGACCCATGCAGTCGGTAATAGTATGAGATGCAAACTGTGAAGCGACAACACCATCTGGCCGTGCTTCTGTTCATACTGTATATCACTGATGATGTATTTCCTTGGAATCATCTCTGAAATGAATTTTCAGCACATTAAAACGCTTTCTAGTTTAGAGACAATAACAACAACAACAACAAAAAAAACATGTAATCACTTTAACTGTTTGAAATTATTTTTGGTTAATAGATGCAGCATCTTTCATGGAAACACACTGTTAAATACTCACATGTTGTGGTAAAATGCTAAAGCTCCCCTCCTTGGTAGTTGTGTTAGGTCCATTAGCTTATTTCTGTAATTGAGTTTAAAAAGTAATTACAAGTTAATTTCACAGCTTTCAGTTTTACACTGAAGAGGCTTTTTAGGAGGATCCCATTTACTGAGAGAGACAGTCTGAGTCGTGCAACAAAAATTAGCATCTTCTGATATCATGACCTTAAACACATCAAACAGACAAGAAGGCACCAAACAAGGATTCAGTTTTATATATCCTGCTCTTTTAACAAACAAGCGCGTCATTGTGATCTGGTGGCAAAGTTGGTGAAGGAGCACGCTGTACAACTGTGCCCTTGGTTTTGATCTGGCGTGGAGCTTTTGTCATCTGTCGCCTTTTCCTCTTTGCTGTGAAGGGCTGAATAAAAAGCAAGCACTCGCAAAACCAGCAGAAACCTAAATGCCAAAGAAGTGGGGTTGTGACTCAGAAATATGATAAGGTTTTTTATCCTCAGATTTGTCGAGAAGTGAGACAGTAATACTCTTTCCTACTTTAGCAGCGACTGCTTGTGAGGTCTTGTGCAGTGGTGTTCAGTCTTACTCCCTTAGAGCCAATCAAAAGTAGAAGAAGTGCCAAGTTTTGATGGTACAGCTTTGCTCAAAATATCACAAGTCACAGTATTATCACAAAAAACATAAAATATTAATAAAATACTAATTAAATGCAAAAAAAATTGTTCATATTGTACTGTTGGAAAAAATACTTAACAGCGCATGTTGTGTTGCAACAGTGTTTTGTTTTAAAAAGAACATAAAAAACACTTAACAGCACCGTCCACTGACTTTGCACGTAGCCTTGAAAATTTTGTTAGTTATACTTAGATCTTACAGTGCTGTTACACAGTCTGAATCAGATAATTCAGAATCAGATATATGCAAATAAATCAATAAAGATGTCAGTTTGAACAGCATCTGTATTAGTCTGCTGGGCTTTGAATGTGTCATTCTATTGAAAAGTTTCACAGGAAGTCAGTCAGTAGCGCAGAAAGCTTTGCAACAAATTGTAAAAAAGCAATCTAACCAGATTAATTGTTTGATATCACACTCTCAATGTCAATTTACTTTAAATGCAAGCAGAGAAAAGGTCAAGTTTTCATGTTAAACACTGAGAAAAAATGAGAGAACTGTGCAGACCTTCACTTCAGCTTTAATATCCGATTGGAAACAGAAACAGTAACAGGAGATTGGCTGTTGTGTCGATTGAGTCGTCGGCTCCTATTTACACGCTTCCTCCAAATAGCAACTAGACACCTGATTATAGATTGGTTGTGAGGAAGTGAAGAAAGTTGCTTCCACTCAGCCTGGATTTCAGTCAAACTCAGGTCCGTGCTGCGACAACCGTGTTAAATTCATTGGGTGCGATAAATGGCCTCCCCCAGAGACAGATTGCGAACTGTTATATTTAGAACACATCACCGCCTATTCACCGCCTCCCTGTAGAGCAGCCAAAGTGATCACCCAAGTGTATTGTGATGTGTGATCACTTTGACTCTCTTGGAACAACGGGAGGCATTTTGCTTGATGACTTTATTCCTTTTTTTTTTTTTTTTTTTTAATCATGTGTCTGTGCCTTCGTTTCAACCCCAAGACCCCAAGCTGCAGCTTTGATTTATGGGCTTTCTCTGGCCTCCTAAAGGTTGCTTCCTTGAGTACTTGCTGAGTGTTTTTGCCTTGGGTTTGGAATTTTGCCTTGATTAATTGTTCAGCCTCACTTACACCTTTGCAAAGCTCTCCAACATTGAATAAATGACAGTCATGCAACAGTTTTAGGCATTTCATGCAGAAGTGACAGTTTTAACAAAGCTGTTGTTTTTAAAATGTTACTGGCCTAATCCTCACATTTCTTTCTGTTTTGGACACCAAGTTTAATTCCTCAGACTACCTGGTCAAAAAAAGCCCACAAGCTAACTTTTCCAAGTGGAAATTCACTGATCTGAAACCTCCCCATCCAAAACCACAACGATTTCCTCGCTCCGTTCTCTGAACCTCCCTCCTGTTTGTTTTGGCTGCCATTCCCTCAGCCATCTGAGCCACCAGCTCACTGACGAAGACCAAGGCTGACTCCCTCAGCCTGTGGCCTGGGGTGGTTGTCTGCCATCCATGCCGACATAGACAGCGCAGTCCAGTTCTAAAGGGTGGATGAATAATGAACGAACGCAATCCAGCGGTTACACATCTCCCCTACCAGTGTGCATGGAGCTGTTATGTCTCTTTTCCCTGTCTATAGCTTCCACATAAAGAGCCAGTCTTTCCAAGGAAGGTTTTCCCTTCAGCTCAACATAGAGAGAGCAGAAATGTTTGTTATGACATTCGATTAATAGTTACTGTTAAAACATTAAAAACAGCTATAGTTACAAAGCACAGTGTGTACTTTTGTATTTAGAAATAAATCCCTATGGGGTTATTTCATAAACTCCAGAGGTGATGAATCTGGTTTAAATAGATGGGAAATACTGCTGTTGTGGAAGCAGAAAAGGTGCAGATAACAGTTGCTAAGAAACTGCTGAGGTGTTGCTGTTGGACAGTGATAATTACACTACTGGAATATGATCACTTGTGAATAATTTATCCAGTATGAGATGGAGAGACAAGAGCACGGGGAATGTTGCATTACCCACATGTGTCAGATCCAGAGTGAACACAGTCATGAAGAGTCTGCTAATGGAGACACTTGGTGGACCTGCGGTACAGCGAAATGAAAGAAAGCCTTGACCAACAGTGTGATGTAAATAAGAGTTATAACAGTTTTGGCTTGGGGAATCCTCTGATGCAGGAAATGACAGAGTCTACATCAGGATTCGGTGGGAAACCAAGCAGACATCTTAACAGCTTGTTACCACAATGGATATAACAGCTGTCACAGCTTGCCAAGTGAAAACTGAATGACTGCTCCATTTTGTAAGGCAAAGATTTTGAATTCCCCGTCTTCTTAAATATACATACATACTCAAACATTCACTCTTTTTTGTTTGGCAGTTACTGCAGATTTAAATTGCTTGGCGATGGAAAATGAATCGAATTCCTGTTAATGTTCAACATGGAGAAATACTTTGTGACCAGAGTCCATGCATGTTATCCTTGCTTGGGGTCAGAGGTCATGTCCCTCCCTAGTATATACAACATGCAAATCCCCCTGAATACTTGTAGGTGACATGACAACAGATTGCATGAAAAGATGAAGGAAAACTGATTTGTTCTCAATATTTAGAGTCAAATCAGCTTTAAAACTGAAACAATTTTGTGCAAATGTCGAGCCCCGTATTCATTTATTAGTCAATAAATTCAAACTAAATTTTAAAAGTGTTGCAAAAAAAGAAATAAAAAGGAACTGGTTGCATTTTAATAATAGGTTTGAACTGAATAAACTGGGTTGTGCACAACCTAGTTGCATCGGGAGTTGCAGTACAGGCTAAATATATATAAATATAAAATGTATAAAAGTCTGTTGTTTTATCTCATGCATTATAGGTTTATCTTTCCGTACACAGAGCAAACAGTTCAGAATAGTCAAGTAAAGTGAAATTACTTCCCAATATCCGGAAAAATGGCGATCAGTAGAATTTTTGGTATATTGAAGTTAGTCTCTAATTCAGTTACTGAACACTATTGCCCAGTTCATTGAGTTCATTGGTTTATGCCAAATTAATTGTAGACTTGTGTGTGAAAAGCTGAGTGTATCAGTTCACTCAATGATGTCCACGTTTTTTAGGCCTTGTCAGTTTAGTATTCCAGTACAGGAATACTTTACAAAATGTACAGAAAGTACAGAAAGACAGAGTTTATAGGGACCCAGCAATTACCTTTTGCCCTTGGGCCCCTCAGCGGTTTAATCTGGCCGTGCAGCCAGTCCCCACATTTGCAATATTAATGCAACATCACTGGTAGCCCAGCTGGCAGCACTTCAAGGTTTCACATTGTTGTCGCTGGCAGTGTAAATGTGGTTAAAGCAGCATGTTTTATCTACAAACTACCATCCTGGGTGGCAAGTTAGCACATATGTTTTTTCAGAGGGTGTATTTTAGATAGAAGAGATATGACAAAGAATATCCCTTCAGACCGCTTTATATACTGACTGCCTGCAACATGCTCCTTAATGTCAGGATCAGAATGATAGAAATTATTAATCTTCTTTAATGTGTGCAGCATTTTCTTATATCTCAGTGTGCTGTGTTCTGTGCTCCAATATGTTACTGAGTCTTACAGTTTATGAAACGTCTGCAAAAATGTCTGCATGTCTGCTAACTCTGCACTGTGATTTAAACTGGCAAAATGTGTAACACACAAGATGTAGCACCCCCATTGTGTGTTTCAGCTGTGAACACACTCCTCTGAGTGGTAGCAGACAGGCCATATAGACTGCAGCTACTTCGCTGATGTGACTCAACATATTGGCCTATTGCCTGATGGCCTCTCTCCTCTGCTGCCAATCATTTTATTTTCTGCTCATCATCTCCTTTCGAAAAACCGTCTAGAACCTCAAGCCAATCAAAACAGGCAAAACTACTTTGCCAAGTGCCAAAGTACTTTGAAGGACAATCCTCTTAGAGATGCAAGAAAAGCAAACCCAGTGTTACTCTACAATGAGAAAGGGAGACACACTGTTTTCCACATCAATTTCTCATCAGCGCCTCATTTTTCCTCCCTGGGTATTGATTTTAAAATGAGGACACCTGTGGCTGCTTCTTTATTTTCTTGGCCCACAAAGACCTTTTTTTTTCATTGCATTTCATTGTTCACTTACCTAATGATTAGATTTAAATGCCTGGTGACTGATTTCGCCTTCTGAAAGATGGTAAAATGACAGCACTTGACATTATGCTATCTATTTTCATGGTAAAAAACCTTTTACTGTTTGTAAATGTCAGGGATAACACATTGGAAGATTATTGTAAACAATGCTGCAAGAAAAATTGATGTTTAAAGATAAGATTTTATATACTTCAAGAAGACTTTACATTTACTTTTTTTCTTTTTTCAGATTTACTTTTGGGTGTTTGGCCAGGTTTTATATTAGCCCTGTTTACCCTCTTTTCACCGTAGCAGTTGAATACACAAATTGTAAAGGTGAGAAGAAAACAAATCGAAGAAAGACAAAGAAACAAATCAGAGTAGTTCCAACAAAATAACACTTCTTTTCAACTGTTCTCAGAGTTCATCACTTGTGAAATATTTGATACTGGACATCAGATCCAACAGGAACTGAAGCTGAAAATACCTGTCCTTAAGTTTTATATATGTTCTTCTGACAAGTGATCAAAACAGGCCAGAACAGGACCACCCTGCACAGTCATGATTTGACTTTGGTGATCCAGAGATTTGAAATTGACAGTTTCTTTAATAGCAAACTGTATTCTGCTACACTTTATGACCTGCACCAGCTAATGAGTTCTAGTAACTCACATGTTTTTCTGGGGGCAACATTTGTTACTGTGTCTTAGCAGTAGTCCAGTCAAAACATCAGAACACATTAACACCAGTGTTACCTCTGTGTGTGGTCCTTTGGTCTGTGATAGATAATGAAGGAAAGACTGTGTCCTTTCATGCACAGGGAGCCTTTTTTTCCCCCCACCGATGCATGCACAAGTCTGTGTCCACGCCTTTGGGCTGGTTTGCATTAATGATGTCACGTATGCAGAGGAGAAAGGTCAGCCTCTGTCCTTTTGTCTCTGAGCTGGAGGAGCTGGAGGATACGTCCATGGTTACCACTGCACATTAGGGAGACAGTTGCCAGCTCAGAGCAGCTTTTGAGTCCTTCCGAGCTTGGTTTAACCTTACTTCACTTTAGATCCAGTTACATTCTAGAAAAATAAATTTCGTGTCCCTTTCTATTTTTGTTTTGTATCTGTTCTGCTGCAACAAACCAAATTCGTTTTGTCCAGACTTTACAGACTGAGCTGTTCTGAGAAAAGTTACTTAAATGTATGTGGACACTTATGAGATAAAAAGTGAATGCAAGATCAATAAGGTTGACTCTCCAGAGGGGCTGTAAATTTCCCCTCTGGCCATTTTCCTCCAAGGATGAAATCAGAACAACTTTCTAAACCTATCAGCAATACCAAGCTTATAGAAGTGTCTATTTTTATTTAAGAAAAAGTCCCAAAGCAGCTTAAAAGGGACAGTCTCCCGGTGCTCTGTGGTAATAGATGTTCCCTTAAATGCTCTTGGAGTTTCATGGTCACATGCTGCTCAGGCTTAAGACCTTATAGCAGGTGTTACTGTAAAGAGCTTATTGCATTGTTAAAAAGCTCTATAGAGCCTATTCATGTGATTAAGATTAGAATATTATCTAAAGGTTTTAGCTAGCTAATTCACTAAAGGGGATTTTTTTAAGTGTTAAATATTGAGGATTAAAGAGTCGGTGACAGCAAAACAGTAAAAATGGTATACATTTTTCTTTTAACTCCTACATGTACATTTCTAAAGGTTTTTGTCTTGTGCTGTTATTATAAAAATGGTCTTATTTAAGAGCAAAATGTGAGCTGTGAGTTTCTCACTCAAAGGTCAGTATTTACAGCCAAGCACAATGCAGTGAGCCAGTGCTGTGACCTTATAATGGTATGTTATCTGTGACAGCTAATGATAAGCACGCTGTATGGAGCCGACTGCTTTGGCACTGGGTTTGTGATCGTCCTGGTCGCTCACTCAAGATAATTAGCTGCGGGGAAGTGGAGTGTCTTGTCCCTTTCAAGCCTGTTTGTTGATCAAAGGCATTTGATGGACTCACTAATCCCCTCCGACCGACTAGAAAGGAACAGTGGCATCAGAGTGCGGAGTGGCAGCTGACACACACAAGGGCTGAAAACGACACAGAGCTCTTTGGCATCACTTGAGATTTCTCTTTGTAAATCAGAGAACTTATCACGTTGTACTTATTTTTGGATAAGGCTGGTGTTACACTCTATTTTTTTTTCCACCTTTCACATCATGTCTGTAGCTCTCAGCATCAAGCCTATTGTTTCCAATACGAGATGATTTTTTTTAAACACTGGCCACAAATATATCTTTACTTTAATAAAGGGCAAAAAATCCCATAAAGCAGCTGAGCAATATAGTCGAACAACCAGGAGTAAACACTGCAGTTATTGTGGATTGCTTGAAGCTGTGGATTAATACACATTTTGTGCTTCAGTATCTAAGACGGCAGTATGGAGTTTGTAGGACTGACTCAAACTACAGTGTGTGTGTTTGTTGTAATTAAGAAATATGTCATCCAGAAGCACTGTGAAGCTCACTGCCGGGGATTTTTGTATTTCTGTGGACAGCAGTTGAGGTAGTACAGAGGAATAAGGTACATCCGTGTGGCTTTGGCTTTATAGACAGTTCTTTAATAATTATAGGGGATTTGTTGATAATGAGAAAAACATATACTGTCAGCCTAATCATCTGTAGCACTTTGGAGCAGCAACGAGCCAAATACACAGAATTAGCATATTGACTTTACAAGATTTATATGGTGAGTGTCTCTTCAAACAGTGGTTTACATCTCCTGCAGGAGAGAAGCAACATAAACATTCATTTGGCCAATCTGACATTATGAGTCCAATATCCCTTTAAGATCTCATTTAAAAAGAAAAAAACTAACAGCAAGTTTTTGTGGAGGAGACCACACACATTCAACCTGCAAAAATATTAAATATCTCTTATTAAAACAGACGAGAGCACAGTGTGTCCCCTCAAAGCTTTATCAGGCTCATGAAACCACAGTGGGCCACAGGCTGGAATATGCAAACGGAGTTTGTGTTGTGATTAGCAATAGTATTAAAGGCTTTACCATCTCTGACATTCAATTAAGACTGAAACATTACTAAAAACTAATCATCTTGCAGTGCTTAAACCTTCAGTCATGCTGTTTGCAAAGCCTTTTTTCTATTTTATTCTTGCAACTCTAATTTGATCTCAACCAATTCCTGAGGTTAATATCTGTCCCTTTAAGATGCCACATGCTCCACCATGTTCACCAGTTAGTCTGTGACTTTGTCAGTCTGCTGTTTGGTGCTGGGTAGGTGGCTTACGGTGGGTTTATCGGAGCAATTACGCTGCTGTAGATGGAAATGGATGTGAACAGATTTGTGCTGAAAAAACCCAAACAAATCAAAACTGAATAATGCCAGATTGCTCTGTCGAGATGAGAGGAACTGCAGAGTCGGGTGTTAATTCTCTGTGGGTGTCAGCGATAATGAAAACATAATGATTGGTGCAACTTCAAGGAAGCAAATGATAAAATCTTGCATCATTTAATGAAACAGCAATTGGATGTATTTTATAACGACGGTTAAAAACCTTTTATCTACTGTAAAAAGATTGTTGTTCAGAAAAAACACTGGCCACAGTTCCAATTTTTCTTCTTTCCTGCAATTTCAAATTCAAATTCTTGGGACATAAATTCTCTACTAAGTACAACAGCGCGTGTCTACCCCGAAGCTCTTTTGCACTCCCCCTGGTCTCTGTCTTCCTTCATCATCATCCTCCCTTTTGTGCTTTCAATAGAGAGCTGACAACTTAAATGGGTCTTGAGGAGGACAACAAATACCATTTAAAATGGCAGCCTCTGTCACCAGGGAGTTTCACTCCATCTCTGCCCTCAGAGCCATTTGGGAAATTAACTGAACAGCCGGAGTTTTTTAAGAGCGTCCTGTGGACAACACCAGACAGATTAAGTTAAAGGCGTATGTGTTCTCGGTGAAAGCAGTCCTGCTTTTAAGTTTGCACTTTTCTGATTATAACTGGGGATGTTTTGGGGTGCTAACAGGCAATCTTAGATTAATGGGTATGATTTGAAGTGTCAGAATCCCTCAAGGCCGAAGCTTTGCTCTGTGAAGCAAAAAATTAATTTCTGTGGCCGGATTTTAAAATATTAATTATTACTCTGGCAATTGGTTACGATAATGAACCCATTTACAGTTAGTTATTTCATGCGTCTTGGGCATAACTCAGAAAACTTCGTGTGCATGCATACAAAAAGCATTTTGAGACCGACTGAAATCAAGAGGTGGTTCGATTCTAGCCAGATGTTGAAAAGATAGAAATGCATCCCCTCAAGTTACACTAATATTACATTTAAATGAACTGTTTTTCTGTCTCAATAAAAACACAAAGTATAATGGCTCCAGTGTTTTCTCCAGATACAATTAAATATGAGGCTCGCATTTCACACATTTCGCCCACAGCTTTCTCCTGAAAAAGGTGTGAACACCTGGTGTAAAGTATGCTTGAAGTAAGCTCATTCTCACTGCATATTCTTACCTTTATCTGGATTTTTGTTCAAACACGTTGTGTACTCAAGGACTGACACATGCAGTGGAGGTTATGTGTACCGAATAGATAAATTTTATAGATGTTAGTTTATAAAATTCTGATGACAAAAAGACAGCTGAAGAGAAAACGGTGTGGAGGAAACAGTAATCATGTTCTTTTTTTTTTCTCTCACTCAGATATCCAACAAAATTAATTTATTTGAAGCTGAGATCTCATTCACTTCATAGCTTCCTGATGACACAGCCCAAATATTAATCCAACCATTTGGAAATCCTTTTTAATCACTGCTTTTCAGTGCAAACACACAGTGTCGGCTGGCTAATGAGGCCTGTTAGTGAATGACAGAACTAGCCTGTGGAGTGGCAGTGCATCTTTCTGAGCCCCGTCAGTGTCATGTCGGGGCCAGCATCTGGCAGCAGAGATGCTGAACGTCTCTGCTGCACAGCTGCACTAATTGTTTTGTCAGCAAGAAATCCCGGCAAAGCAAATCGAATCCTTGTGTCAGAAATGTTCCTGCTGTACTTTAGCAAGGCAGCTGAAGCACGAGCATGCTAAATTTTTGTGTTATACAATACTTAAAGATACATCTCCTGATGTTGTTATTGTTCTCAATAACAACCCCAGAATGCAGTTCAGCTCACTGAGCTTCACCACGGCTTAAAGGTTAATGATATTTAAACTGCAATGTCAATATATAATTTGGTTGACCAAAAACTAAACTAGATGGATTTTATGTTGAGGTTCAGGTTTTTTTGTGACAGAGTGATATATATTAAATATATACTCTTGGAGGAACTTAACAAAAAACAGATGCATTTTTTTTAACTTATCAATGTAGAAAAAAGAATAACATGTGATTATATTTTTGTATCAGCGTATCACATGTAAAATTATGTAGACCACGACTGGAACCCTGGGGCCAGATGTATAAACTGTGCTACTAATTTTCCTATACATGGACTTGTAATTATGAATAACGTGAGGTGAGAATGTGTGTATGTCACACTTACTTTAGCTCAGGCATACACATGTTTTTTATGCATGGCGACAGCTGTGGCCAGAGGCTTTATGTTCTCATGTTGTCAGCCCTTTTTCTCATTCTCATAAGTGCAATAAAAAAACAAATGTCCACTAGGACTCATGGATGAACTGATTAGATTTTGGTGTTCAAAGGCTGAGAGTGAATGTTTGTCCTGTTATTGTGAATGTGATATCACTGCAACGCCCTGAGGGAAACTTGAATGGATGTTTACAACCGTGATGCAGTAATTCTAGTTTTAAATATATGTAGCAAGGGATGAAATGAATATGAGACATGAGACGTAACCCTGGAGTAAAACGTTGTTTTTGAGACTGCAAATTTCACTGACTGTTGTTATTTTTCAGTCCACAGTTTTCTGTAAATTGTCACTCACTGTTATCTAGAGACGAATTTTATCATTTTTTCATTTGCAGTAAAGCCATTACTATTAATGCTAATGATCATTACCCCTGCTAACGATCTTATAATTTAGTTAAATGGCACTTTTTCTTTTTACCCTGTTCTCACCTCATCATCAACAGGTCCAGTGAGTTGGGAATCTGGCACAAGCAATGATATAGAAACAGATGTTTAGATCTTTTTTACAGCCATTTATGGATAATTGTGGGAGTGGAAATTACACTCCAGCATGTGCTTCACTTCTACAGTAATTGAGATTATGTACTAAAAAAAGACATAGCTTAAAAAATCTATGAAAAGATTACTTATGTATACTCTCCATCTTTGTGCTAACACACAGTTGTATGCATCTAGCTCCTGGAGTCAAATATAAGTGAGTAAAATTTAAATCACGTGACTCACAAATGCAGTATTGGTCAGAAAAGTTTTGATTTAGATATTTTCATCAATTCAGACCTTTTACTTTAAGGTGCTTTTCTGGACACAATAAAAAAGAGATAATTACCATGAACTAAATTTTTTTTTCGTTTTCAAATGTTATTCCACTGCCTCATATGCCAGAGTGATCAATGACGCATGCCGAAAGATATTAATCAGCTTGATGCGACTTTGCCAGGTGCTAAAATTTTTGCCCTATTAAACACTTAATGGTCAACACATTTTTTGGAAAAAAAAGAACTTGCTAGGATTTTAGTACACTTCTTTTTTACAAGCAGCTACTCCACAACACATCTCAGCCATGTAGGCAACAATAGCTCAGTCCTACAACACAGACAGCTCAAAACAAAGAAATACTGTTCTTTTATTACAAAAAAAAAACTCATCGAAATGTTTCTGTCAGAACCATTATCCGTCTCTGTTGTAATAATCTGTCTTTTTTTATGTTAATTATAGGCTACCTACACAGAGATGTGAAAGAGGTTCTGATGGAGACTCTTGTGGGAGGAAATAAGATGATGATGTATCAGTCCAAGAAGGCTAAATATTACATAACGCCCCTCCAGGTCAAAATATATTAAATCCAAAAGGCTGAGAACTTGTTTCACGCATGGGTATGTTTGGTCTAAACTTCACACCGGTGTGCACGTTAAACAATGTGGTGTAATGAAATTGCCTCAGTCACTGGAACAATGTTCAAACTTCACATCTGCCAAAGCACACAAGGGAGATCATTAAAAGTGAGAAGAGATTAGGTTTCATTTGCCAGCCACCTTACCAAACTCGGAGACAGTCTATTAGTTTGGCAAGGCAGCTCTATCTCTGTTTATTGCTCTGTCTAAACACAAATGTCTGTAACTATGTGTTTTGACACAACAGAGAACTTTCAGTGGCCTGAAATACCATTCTTTTCATGCCATGGCTGCTGTGAAAGGCGCCTCGATCCAGTATTATGCAGACACTCTAATGAATTCGCTTATAAACTGTTATTTCAATAACATTGCTGTTCCCAGAAATGTGAGAAATTAAGGATCATAGAAGGTTCACAGAGAAGTCTTGAAAAACAAAGACAGGGATAGCGTTTGGACGTTGGATCATTAGACTTCTCTGCTTCACACGGTGCACGAGCAATATGAAGTGATGGTAACATTCAACGTAACATTCAAATTTTCCTCACTCTTCGTCACTGTAGCCACCTTAATTCGGTCCACTGAATCGAACCCCCTGAGCATGAGTCATAGCTTGCCTTCTGGAGTGAATGCGCTGAGTGTCCAAGTTGACCTTTGAGTCATTCAAATCATCTCCAGACATTGACTCTTTGTAGGGCAACTGGCCTTCTGTGCTGCTAATGTCTAAATCACGAGCTCTAACTGGAGCTTCAAGCTCTGTAGTTTAACCACATCAGCCTGTGTTCATTAATATTTAGCCGTGCAGTCGCAAGGAAAAGATTACAGTCAGGTGGTTGTGACCTGAGCAGCAGGAATTGGGTCTTGGTGGCCCTGCTCAAAGTTAAATCTTACTTGAAGTGTTGAATTGTAATTTCTTTGTAAAAAAACTTTAAACCTGCAGTACAAAAAAATCATTTTTGTACTGTATGATGATCTCACATTTATACTGCATTCTATCTGGTTATTTCATGGATCTGTTGAAGCATCATCATGCTTGTCTTAAAGTTTAATTTTCAGTTTTAATGAGCACACTATTATTCAGTGTGATTTATCAAACTCTCTGTCACAGGAAAGATCAAGGAGAGGGACACCATCTACCTATTACAGCTAACAGAGTGACAGAAAAATGGCACCAAGGACGGATTAGATGAATGAGGGCATCATGAATCTGCTTCATCCAAAGAGTTAACAAGGTAATGTCAGCTGAAATTACAATGACACTGTCAAATGATCTAAAGACAGCTGTACTTAATTCCTCTAAAATAAATGTTCCCCTGTTGACTTTTTAGTGATATTTCTGTTAAATTAGCACCATATAAAACCACTCTTTTTAGAAGTGAGCACTCATAGGTTTTGGCAGATCATATACATCCCATGCAAAGCATACAGGACTGCAAAATGTCTGTCCACATTTTTCTACAATCCTCACTTACATGTACGAGTTTAATTCTCTGGATGTATTTTGTGTCCATAAAGTGCTTTGCCAGCAGAAATTATATGAAGAGGTTGTTTAAGTAGTTTGTTATTCGTTTCAGATCTGGCTCTCACTTTGAAAAATCTGTGCTCCAACTAAGAAATCTCCTGTCCAACCTTTTATTTGTCCTTGCTGGTTTTATTAGCAACAAATAATGAACAATCTGCCAGAAGGTTTCTCATGGAAGGAGGCACTGATTGTCTGTTTGACTGGTTAAAATAACAAACATTATTATTGGTAGATTTTATCAGCTGAAGCTAAATGACATACATTTTTGTAACAGCTTTGTTTACCCGCTGCAATCTGTATGTACTCAGCCACAGATTGTTTGTGAGGGAAAACAACGAGGGAAAATACATGGAGTTTTCAAAGTTCAACATGACCAACAGAGTAACTGGTATCAACAATTAAAGCACATTAACTTCACTGATATAACTAATATAGTTATTTTAACCCAAATCATGAACCTTGTCTTTAACTAACCAAGTAGTTTAATGCTCAAACTAACTAAGTTGTAACTATTTCACAAGGTTAACTGTGTGTGTATTGTTGCTACTGTGGTAACAAAAGTTAGCAAACTATGATGATGAAGTTTGCATGATTAAGGTTATTGATGACAGCAACAAAGTTTACCTGACTTTGTCCTTGACTGCATGTTCAGCTACGCTAGACAGAAGATATTAATGGGAAAAAAATTCAGAGAGAGTTTGTAATTTGGGAAAAAAGGGCCTTTAGCGGATCAATTTTCAGTGTAAAGGGCTATTAAACAATTAGACTTTTGGTGCAGTTGAACATTGTTTGGACTGTTGGGGTTTCGGTATCATTGGCCTTTTAAAACAATGGGTATTCCCCTTTGTAAATAGGGATTTGAAAGGATTTAGATCGGATAAATGAATCCATACCGGAATCACATATCTACAATATCAAACACTGACCTTAAACAAAATATGGACTTCTAAGTCTCCCATCATTATAGTGCCACAGTTACTGAAAATTAGTAATTACTTATGATGGATAACAAATAAGCCCACGTCCAAGTATCACAGTGGCATTATTGGTCACAACACTGTCACACCACATGTTTACACATCAGTGTATTACTCTGAGCTTTTGTTGCTCCGCTGGATCGAAGGCAAACTGACATTAAACAACTTTCTTAAATGAGGTCAGCTTGACTTTGTTGGCAGGTTGTCACCAAAGGTTAAACTATTCCTTTCTTCAGTGTGAAGCAGGTATGAATTGGCAGGTATTAACATATTAATAATGTGCTGTTCTGCATATAAAAAGGCCTGGTGGATAGCTTAATTCTCTCGCCAGTTAAAGGTCAGTCACGGTGCAACTTGTCTGAGTAACAAGACACAGAGAAGATACTGAAGGAATGCAATGCTTTGGCGTCTAATGAAATGTTATTTACTGCGGTGTTTTTGTGTATTATTGAAGTGTATGAAGAGTACTTGGTGACATTGTATGGCATGCTCTAGAGTTTCTAAATAATTGCCTATTAATGCTTAATAATACTCTTGCGTAACATTCAGGCTGTCCCAAGTGGGATTTATTTGCATGACTGTGGCACATTCACTGGTCTGAGTGGTTCTTCATGCCTCGCTTCCGTGAAAGCTGAAGCATGAAATAAATTTTACATGAGCTGAAGCTAATCCCTTGCAGGCTGATTAGGTGCTAAAAAGAGAGTAATTCACCAGATAATGAATACGGCTCGATAAAAATGTTCTGCAAATGTCATTGATGACGCATAATCCCTCAATAACTGTCACATTTTTTTGTTCTCCTTACCCTTCCCTCGTGACTATCAAGTCTCGTCCTCCCTGTAATTAAAAAAAAAAGTGTGATAGTATGAAAAAACATATTTATCACTCAACAAACAGCTTTTTGACATTAGCAGCAATCTGCCAATGCTGTGCAACAAAGGAAAAGGAATGACTGAAAGCAACTACAAGGAACTTTCATTTCGTCATGATTGTGGCGGTCCCTGTGGACAAAAGCGGTAGTGTTTTATCCGCTGCGGAGGTCATGTTGAGGCATCAGTAATAAATTGAGACTGTCTCATGTCAAGTTAAAAGCCTCTTGTAGTACTTCTAAGTGGACCACAAGCAGCTTTATATCTATCTCTCTGATAGCACATAAATGTTTCTCACTTTTTCATGCTGCTTTATAATAGCTGCCTCTGCTAGCCTAGAAATAATGAAGTAGAGACTGGGTGGCCTCACATATAACTCTCTGAACAAAGGGAGATTTCCAGCATTTGAAAAGACAGGGACAAAGAGAAGGAAAGCCCTGCAAGGAGCATGAAGAAGTAGACTCTTGGATTGGCAGAGAAAAGGTCCAGGTTACACTCCATTATCTCTCTGAACACACTAGGACATTCACTCCCATCCGAGCAACGGTGGTGCTGCCCATTGTCTGCTGGAGGCGAGGCACTCCAGTGACATTATGACAGTAGCTATTGTCTGCCAGTACAAAGATTGGTACTCTATAATGGACTGGCAAAGCAGTAGCAGCAGCCTGTGGCTTCACAAAGGCTGTCAGGGCGCTCCCACCGCATGCACTGGCAGGGTGGATGTGACATTTAGCTGGCCGTTGCCCTGCTGGTCCCTCCTTTAAGCTGGAAGAGGAGATAATGACATGGCCGACCCCTCTAGTTGGAGAGGTGCACCGTGTGCCTAATGTCACACACGACCTTTAACATTTCTGCCACAATATTTGTCACTCTCATTTGTCACGAACCCACCTTGATGAATTTCCCCTGCTCTCCTGCAGGCCATAATCATTCATCTCTTCGCTGAAGCTAAAAATCAATATTGAAATGTCAGAATCTGCATTGTTGTCTGTGTGGGTGTGTGTTTTTCGTGTGTTTCTTTATTTTGGTGCAGGCTACACACAATGAGTGGAATTTTAATCAGCGGATCATAATTAAACAAGGAATACCATAACAAAGGCAGACGAGTCGGTGTCGGGATTCACTGAGAAAAAGAGAGAGATAATGATAACATTTCTCAGCCTCCTCGGCAAACTTTGAATGTAGTACATCTGTAGCTACATGTAATAATTAAATGAGTTCTGCTTGATTG
>JAPZDY010000023.1:19326528-19365202 GCA_029783645.1 Ctenochaetus hawaiiensis
AACCAGAATGCAGTAATTCTAGTTTTATGAAAGCATATTGATCAACTAAAAAAAAATTTCTTTGTGTTTTGTTTCTTCTCTTGAAGTCAGAAGCCCTGAACTGTTGAGTTTAATGTGTTCCTATTTGCTAATCTTTACAGATACAGCTAAAGTTATTTATTTAATTCAAATGAACACATTTACTTCGGAAAAAAACTAATACACAGGTACATAAATCTTGTCAGAAAAATGTACTTATTGTTCACTTTTCTAGCTTTTTTCTGGAGCTTCCAAGCAGGTCTGTAGATAGATCAGTAGATAAACTAACGATGAGGTTAATTTATTGTAGTTGTTCACTTTTTACCATAACTGTGAGACACAGCCCGACCCTTTTCTTTAGGAGGGACTTTTTTGCTTCTTACTCCACTTCATTTATTTTTCTTGCAGTGACACATTTCATTTGCAGATTAAGGATTCAAAACCATCACCATCATCATTAAATATGTAACAGCTGTTAGCAATGTAAATGACCTCCACCTCAACTAAGAACAACAATAGGTTCAGGTCTCAACTTCATGCATGAATACTAACAATCTGTGTTATAATTAATGTGGTATATTGATATAAAGGGGACACTTCTGCATACTTTTACTTGAGAATATTTTGGAAAGCAGAACTTTTACTTGTCACTGCATTTTTTTTCATTGAGGTATTTTTACTTTTATTTGAATCAAGAGTCTAAATGTGTCTTTAACCGCTGTAACAAAGAAAATCTCAGGTTAATCTTTAGTCAGTGTTTCACAAGTGAGAATTGGTAATTCAGCATGGAGTTTAAGTACTGTTGCTATGGTTACTTGCACTTTAATGTGATTCATGCGCTGAATTAGAACAGTGGTTAAATTATTGCCTAAAACTTTAAGGATTTCCTGTTTCACAGTTTAAGCGACACCTGCCAGCTAAACAAAACAAGTATTTTTTTAAGTGTTTTTTGTATCTGTTGCACAGTTGTTAAGAAGACTGAGTCTGTTCCATATTTATTAGGAAAAAAAGGGATTTATTATTGTGTTTTGATAACTGTATACCTGTAGATGTCTTTGCCTGCTGTTAATTCATTACAAAGCGTGATTTGTCACTAATTACACGAGCTTATATTAAATTCATCCAAGGACTTGTCAGCCATCAGCATCACATGACCTTCCATAAATCACCCAGCATATAGACTGTAATCATGCTGTATATGATTGACAGTCAGGCTGGAGCAGACGTCCACACACACACAGTGCAGACACACTTGTACACCACACACTCGTTCAAACAGAGGAGCAGTGATTCGATACCTACAGATTTACAGTGTGCACACATGAAACATGCATAGGGTAGAGAAGGTCTGTTCAATCAATAGTTATGAATTATTCTGATTTTCTAAGTAGTTTACTGATTCACCACACAGGCTTTGAGCTACTGAGTAACATTCACCTTCAGTCGCTGCAACTCAAAGTGCATTCTTTATTCCAGGGGATTAAGCATCACATCAGCGGCATGACGTATTTTTTTAAGGAAACATGGCATATTTATTGATCTTTGATTTGCAGCTTTGATAACAGCTTTTATCGTATATAGCCTTTTTTCTAATAATTCATTTCAAAGCAAAGTATATGAGAGAGACTGTGCCATGTATGTTTTTTTAAACTGTTCAGTCCTCTTATAAATCGAGCAGAACCATCAATGAACACACAGAATGTAAAATAATTTTATCTAATCAGAACCCAGGAGAAAAAGAATAGGTTTCAGATTTATTTGATTAGATCAGATCTGATCTAATGAAATATTCTTCACCGTGTTTTTCATTAGCACATCATTCTTAGCATTACCTAACTCAGGCTCCAGTGCACGAGCAGCCTCTCTTTTCAATGCCGTCACACACACGGAGGTCAGAAGTCAGCTCATCAGTCATGAAGAGCGTGCTCCAAAGACCTCCACTCACATCTTTAGGTCGTCCTGATTTTGTGCTGCAAGACACACACACACACACACACACACACACACATATATACAGACACACAGGAGGGGGCTCTTGAATGTGACTCAGTAGCTGTCTAACGACCCTGTGCAATCACATTAAATGGCTCTTGTGCTGATTGACAATTAAAGTGCTGAGCATTATTCCGTCTCTAATCAACGGCAATTTCAGACAAGAGCTCTGCCGCAGATGTCTTCTCTTTGCTTATCTGCTCTTCAAAAATGAACTTGTACCTTACTTGTACTGCACTTTGTTTTATTTTTGTTCATTTTAATGTCTACTTAGTATATAATTGTCTAACAGCTAATTGTGATCAGTGATTCATTCTGGCTTGTCACCTATACAGTATTGGCAGATTCACCACTCAAAATGTAGTTCTCAAGTCATTTTTGAAAGTGAATCACTCAGTGATTTCACAGAGGTAAACAAAAGCAGACTTCTCATTTGAAAAAGCATATTGTTGTCTGAAGCAAATTTGGTTCCTTGAGTGTGAATTTCTCCAGGACAGAGCTGCTAGCATTACTTTTAACTCTACTATAGTAGCATTTTGGCTAGCCCAGGGCAGATGTTTCAGCACTGAGCCAGTATTTTAATGCATCTGTACAAGCAGCAGCAATAATTGGAGGTGTTATTCAATGTGGATTAGATGATTAGAATTTGGTGGTCAAAGGTTAATGTGTGCTGTAAAAACGTTTGTTGGCCATAGCTGAAAAATTCATTCCATCATTCATTCGTTCATCCATTGCAGACACAGATAGCAGTTACATTTATCTTAAGCTAAAGGTAAATTCAAGAGGCAGCTTTGAGATCACAAAATCTTACCCATTCCTAGAAATGGGACTTCAGATGTGTAATAATTTATTAAGCTCTTCAGTAAGTATTACCTGAGGTTTTCAAAGACTTTTACACTAGTAATCATTTTTTGCTTTGCTCTCAGGTTTATTTCAGTAAGTTGCAACTTTGTTGTAAGTGCAGTCTTGGCATTTTTAGTAGTGTTAGCATATTTAACCATGTTAGCAGAACAGGTGTGTTGTTCTGTTAGTCCAACACTTTGATACAGACTGAAATATCGACGATGGACTGCTGTGAACTTTTAGTGTAAATCACGGTTCCTGAGGGATTGCAACCTACTTAATTTGTCTGTAGTGAAATATCTTGACAACAAGTGGATGAAGTGCAGTGGAATTTGGTACAAAAATTAGTGTCTGGCCCTAAATCATTTAGCATATAATTACTCAAGTGATCCTTTAAAGTGAAAATCTCATTTATAGGATAATTTATGGCTTCTTAAAACCCATTTGTTCCTCCATTAGCAATTAATAACCAGGGAAGATGGTGTCAAGCTGAAAATGTTTCTGTTCACACAAGCCACAACTAGAAAGGGTAAAACCGCTTTGAAAGAACGTATAAGAAAACAGAACATAGAGGAATTTCTCAGATAGACAGAAACTGGAGGTGAGTCATTTCAGGGTTTGGCAAAGCCTAATTGGATTTCTCGGAAGTGGACAAAGACGATCGGGTCAGGAGGTCAGTTTCGTGTCTCAAACCTCCGCACTATTATGAAAAAGCCTTTTTCAGTCACAGAGTCCATAACAGCTTGAGCTCTGGCATTTTGGAGCTATTGTTTGTTTCTTTCAAATCGCTCCCATGTTATATGCAAAAAGTGTAGTCTGGATATTCATTTATTTGTACACCAAGTTGGATTGAATGAACACTGGAAAAAAATGACTACTGATGGGATTGTTATTGAAAAACTGATTTATCAACTTGGATTTTGTCGACTGATCTGATATGTGAAGAATACATTACTTAAAGTTGTCTTTCCTAATCTATTAAACAGATTTTACGCATGAGAGACATTGATTTATCGATAATTTACTCAACAAAAGGCAGGTTATCAAGGCAGAGACTGTTTTTTTTTTTCATTTTATTTTCAGGAATCTAAAGGTCAAGATGAAAACACATTATGAGACAAAAAACAAGCATCAGAGGATGCTTATTGCTGCAGCTGACAGTTAATTTGGCAGTGCACCATTTGTGTCTGCTCCAGAACGCCTCTCTGTGGTCAAAACCTGATAAAGGAGGTCAATTCATCAAATGTTAAGATTTATTTTTCCTCTCAAAGAGCAAGAGGGTCGACGACTCAGAGAGCCGTGAATCACCATCTGAGACACGAAGAGCCAGACTTCCAGGTGTGTTAGATTTGACTCGGGCAGACATAACAAAAGCCTCCTGCCACAAAGATTTGCAGCTTAATGTGGCTGTTAAACATATTTGTGTTAATGCCAGAATGAGTTGTATTTCAGCGGATCGTCTTGGAGTGTCTCTCCCACGTTGCTTGTCTGGTTTTAATTTGTATTACCACATTTCTGAAGCTATCAGTAGGGTTGGCATCGAACAGAAGCCTGAGCCATTAAAGGCTTATTAGAGGCGAAGCAGAAAGTTCTTGAAGTACTACTCTGTGTGAGAGATGGCACAAATGAATTTTCAGTTTATTTCCTTTCCTGAGCTTTATATGAGTTGGAAAATTGTAAAAAATACAAGACTGAAAACGCATAAAATCAAAGCGGTTTGTCATTAAAAGCTTTGAAGGCAGCACATAACTGCTCCTCTTAATTAATCTTCACCTCTGCTTCTGAAGGATTTGGTGTTTTTTTTTTGATGGCAGCATAAGACACCATCAGTTTCTAATAACATTCCTGAACCTAAACACTACACTTTTATGTTCAATTATGCTAATGCCTTCCATGTATCTCCCATCCGTTAGTCTCATTCTTTGTTATTCCATGACTGACTGTCAGTGACTAAGCTAAGACCCGTCACAGGAACCTTAAAAGCTGCTAATTTACATCCCTGCTGTTCATAAGTCACTTTACAGTCATTTCCATTTTTACAGCCTGTCCTGAAGCACTATTTTATTTTATTATCTGTGCTTTAAAGAAATGGTCCACCAGACAAAAAAAGGAAAAAAAAAAAAATCATTTTCAGCCAGTGGGTCTGGCAGAAAGTGGAATTGATCTCAGTGCTGAGAATCCCTGCATTGTTTTCTCACTAATTATCATGCACCCATCCAACAGTGAAGGCATCAGTCACCAGGAGAGACACGGTTCCTCTTGAGGTGAAAACTTTGCATGCAAAAAAAAAAAAAACATCTTGATCTCATGAGGATTTTTGTAGCGATGCATCATCTTTATTCACCAAACAGAAAAGTAATTCAAGAGCTTTATGACGGTAATAACAGCGTCTCGGCCGTGACGGTGGCCGTGACCGTGACCGTGACCGTGGCGAGAGAAGAAGCATTAGCCAAAAAAGATGCTCTCACATTAGGAGCGTTGCAGGTATTCAAGTAAATTCATTTTGAAAGCTTTTCCCCAAAACCTCATACAAAATTTAGACGGACCTCCAGTTTCATCAGTCTCCATCAGTCTGACTGACAGTTGCTCTTCTCCACTGAGGCCTCAGAGTGACGTATCGTGATGGTTGACGGTGCTCCCAGGCTTTCTTGTTTCCACACAGGCGAGGATGAAAAGAGCAGATATACCGTTGACAGCTGGTAAATATTATGAAGATGCTCCGTGTCTTCTGACTGTATTCTTGGCCTCTTCATCCTCGGACTGTGTTGTAAAAAAAAAAAAAGATTTGAGGAACTTTCTTCCAAAATGATTTATCTGCCATTTTTTAAAAAAAATGGACACTGGCTGCCCACAGTTGGCTGTGGCTTGATGACATATTATGATTTAGGAGGGGATACTTTACAAGTTAGGAGTATTTGCACATAAAAATTTTTTTTGAGGACAAAGTCATTTGCGTTAGTTGGTTTTAGTAACATTCTGTGTTTTAGAGACGATATTACACCTCTTTTAATTGAATCTTCTAATTTGGCACTTGGCATCGCAGCACAATTTCCAAACCCGTGTCACCTCTAAATTTCTGGCACACTACAGACTTCCAGACAACTTTTCCCCTTTATATTAAATATTTAATATTTATGATCCATTACTTTCTACTGCTTATTAATAAAAAGAAAGCAGATCCGCACTTGAAACTTATTTTAATTTACTCTATCAGGGGCTTTATCTGTAAGAGTCTGATAATTTAAGTTTATTTTTTGCAGTATTTTTGACACAAATTCAAAAAATATCAAAATATCAGATTTTACACTTTAAATAAAACAGAATTTGTCCGTTAAGCCAAGTGTTTTATTCAAATGAGTATTTTGACTGCAACTAACTTTCATTTTCATTTTCCATTGATTACATTTAGCAATTAACTCATTAAATATTAAGTGTATAAAATATCAGATAACTGTGACGTCTGCAATTTTCTGAACTTAAAATCTGTGTTCTGCTGTCTGTTTTTTCCCACCAACAGTCCAAAATCTAAAAAAATATTTGGTGAAATGATGGTTTCATATAAAAAATTAACACTGTGGCTGACGTGACTCTTTGGCAACATGATGACATTTACAAAAAGTTTGAAGTTTGGACAGAGTGACTCTGAGAGGGCAAAGCTATTTCAGTGTGATGCCAAGATCCATTCGTCACTTCTCATGCAGCAGGAGATGACATCGATTAGATGTGGGACTGATTCAGAGAAAACAAAACACAGCGGAGGTATGACTCAAAACCTGTCAGAGAGCCTCTCAACTTCTTCTGCAGTCCAAAAAAGCTCAAGGTGGGAAAAGTTGACATAAGGGTTTTAACTCTGGACTCCAGCAGAATCTCATCAAATCCATCCATCAAAAGTTGTATTTAAAGTTAAATTCTGGAACAGTTACATCTAATTTAACGTGTAAATATGCGTATAATCATACTTTGCTATTTCCTCCGATGTTAATATTGGTCACAAATGGTGACGCGCAACTTTAAAGCAGTGACTCAAAGAGTAAGAAGTTGTAAAAGCTATCACCCATTGAACACTGTAAGTGTGTTCACTGGGTTTGTTTGTTTTGAAGGAGGAAAAAAAAAAAGATTATCTTAATATTTTTCAGATGGCTGAGCAGTTAATGATTAAATCTTGTAATTGCTGATGTTAAGTGACACCCCACTGCTTTCAACATGAGGTTTACAGCTTTTCAACAAGCGACACTACCTTCAAGGCAATTAGGGGGACTCACATCCCTGTATTAGGTTAAGCATGTGGACAGCCACCTGTCTGGGGACAGGAAGTGAGAGAGAGCTCATGTGATGACTGTGTGCACCAGCATGTGATGATGATCGCATGAAAGGTTGAAAGAGGGGTGTCCTTCCCAGTTTTCCCCCCTAGTTGAGACCCACTTTTTAATGATAATACATAAGAAAAGCAATCAGCTTCCTTTATAGGTAACTGAACTGCCGAAGTCCCTTTTATTCTTCATTTCTGACCTTTTGAACTAATGGCAATTAATGAATTCCAAAGCAAAAACTGAACCCAGATGTCCAAAATTTGCATTTGATGATTGGTGGAGTCATTAAAAACTAGCAGGATGCACATTTCTATTAGCAGCATCCATCTATAGACCAGAGGACATGCAGTGACTTGCAGAGATTCACACAATTCCCCACGCCTCCTCTGACCTCTATCCAGCGCGCTTTAAGCAGGGCCCCTGAGAAAAGCTTGACATCCACATTCACTCACTTTATTGCCATGGGACTGTGCAGCATCAGCTGCGGGACACTAATTCATAGCTGGGCTGCATTTTGAATAAGAGCCTAAATTTATTTTACAGCCATCGTTGTAATAGAGGGAAACCCAGCTTCAGAGGGCTGTGCTGTGGAAGAGAAAAAGATTTTAGGGAAAAAAAAAAATGAAAAGAAATACAGAAGACCCTTTTCAAAAAGTCATTTCCTTACACTTGGACCGTATAATACAAAGCTAAGCCGAAATCTCATTTTTTGAAGATGGAAAGTCACATCTGTATCAAATACCCTGCAGGTTTAATGGTGGACCATGTAAGCTGATCCTCTACATTTATAGAGCCTCCTAAAAAGATTCAAAGAAATCTCCCGGAGCTTGGTGAAAAAAGGAGGAAAGGCCACGCTCGACAGAATAACTCTTATCATCTGGATCTCTCAGACGAGGCAGGAACATTTAACACAAACAGAAAAGCGGAGTAGATATTCTTAATTCCATCTGTAAGAAGGTGCAGGTATGACAGATGATGCAAAACTTCCTGGTCACAGCCAGTTGGATTATTAATGAGCCCAGCTGTGTGGGAAGACAATTCAGACAAGGAGCTTGTCATGAATTCAAGCTTGCACCACAGCAAGGCCACTGACAAACTCCTGAGTCCATAGAAAAGACACACACCTGCAGGTGAAACTCCCACCTTTGTCCAACCACTGCAAAAAAAAAAGATTGATGTTTTAATAAAAATGAAAGACATCTGTAAACACGCTGTCTAATACAGTTACGACCCGCATTATCTTGTGACTAAGTGCCGCCAGCAAACAATCGGCATAGTTTTTCCTGCCTTGCATTAATTTATCATGACCTCATTTCCCGAGTACATTTCAAGCCACTCAATATTTCAGAAGAAGTTGTAAGGAAATGAGTAATATTTACTATCTGAGACCGTGGCTGGGCGATCCATATGAAAACAGAAATCCTGGCAGGACTCTCATGACAGCTCTTAACTGTGACACAGAAAATGATCTTTAACGGTTTGGTCATGGTTTCTTGTTTTGATTATATTTTTTGATTCACATGCAGTATAAATGCAAATGATTTTAGAAACTAAACTATGCTGTAGTCATTGATCAGAAAGGGAGAACAGCACAGAGGAGGGCATGTGGATGACTGTGCTGGATTAGAAATCGGTTATTTCCTCCAAACGCTCCCTCAAAAGTCCATTTATACACTCACCGAGAGAATATATTGTATCGCTCCTGTGCATCTTTCCTCTTGAGTGACCATCACACGGCCAAAAGCTGCACACAACCTGTCTGAGCCCACCTGTCAGCCCATCCTCCCTTCCTATACGAACTGGCCCTTGTCAGAGCCCCCCCTCCTCGTGCTGTATGTGCCCATGTGTCCTGCAGCAATGCTTCCCAGCTGCAGCGGCAAAATACCCACAGTGCTCCACAGCGCGACCTCTCTTCCTCCCCCGGTCAGCGGGCGAACCTACAGCATCAAGATGACATGGCCATATGTTCGTATGATTCATTTTCCCACTGCAGAGAAGTTCTCTATCACTTCATCATGTGGAGTGACTGAGGATTTTCTGCCACTTTGCCCGCGGTGTGTGCGTGTCTGTCAGCGTGATTTGTGACACTCTGACACTTTATCATCATAATTGAAGGAGCTGTCAGGTCGGCCCCCCCTGAATCACCTCTCTCCGACGCGCGTGACCCGATTGATCCACGGCTTCACATGCATATTGACCATAGTATGAACCGTGCTCAGGGGAGGCACTCGGGCACTCTGGCTGCCATGTCACATCAGGAATCGGTGGAGTGGAGAAGAAAGGCGGAGTGTCACAGGTACACCATGTTCCATACACACAGGCCGTGCTGACACTCGCAAGACCAAGTGACCGGTGACAAAACTTGTTTGTCTTTACGCCTGTAAATGTTACAAACCAGCAGTTCCCACCAGTGTGCTGCTGCTGAGTTACGAGTTTCAGTTCAGTTTTAGTGATAATTTTGATAGTTTTCATTTAATTTTGACTATCAGCCCTGATGAGCGCAGCTGTGAGATGAACATAAAGTGCCAGAGTTTAGTGCCTTTAAGCCAGTATGATCTCTGGTTGCACATTTAACCATCACCTGTGCTGTCAACAAACTGTTTGCACACGAATGCACGAGATCTGCACGTAATGTTGATTTTCCCTGTCAGTTAATCTGTGGATCAGCGGTGCCAAGGAAGTTATGCTTTTGGCTCAGTTTGTTTGTTTGTCAGCAGGGTTACAGAGAAACTTCTGGCCTGATTTTTATGAAACTTAGTGAAGGGGTGAAACATGAGCCGAGGAAGAACCCATTAAACTTTGGAGTGGATCCGAGATTATTTTTCACTTTCTGAGATAAGGCGTTTGGCCTTGACAGAACAAATGCCATCCATCTTTAAATCCAGTAAATGTTAAGTAATAAATTGCAGCAAAAATAGCCAATAGTCTGGTGTCGTGCACACGAACAGTCGCTCAAACGTCATACAGAAAACTGTCATTGTTGAGGACAGAGGTTTCGTGGGAACCAGTACAATTGTAAAACCGCCAAAATAGTAACAAAGCTTTCCTCTTAAACTGAGATGTGGCTATGGAAACAGAAACACACACACACACACAGATGCACACAAATCATGCAACTAATTATACTTTTAATCAAATCCAAATGTTAAATTCTAATAAATCTGAAAATATATTCCGACTGCATTACCATGTAGAGGTTGTACTTGCAGGTTTGAATATCATTTAAGACTGATCTGCTGGTTATGGTGGAGGTCTGTGCTCTCTGAGCGCTCTTCTAGTTGATTGAAATAGTTTCTGAATTTGTAGAAAGTGATAAAAAAAATTCAGATCACAACTTCCAAAAGTCAAAGTGACATTTTTAATTAGCTTATTTTGCCAGATAACTTTTCAAAACTCAAAACTATTTAATTTCCAGTGATATTAAACACAAAAGCAACCCAGTCCTCATAACTGAGAAGGTGAACTGATCAAAAGTTTGGAACTTTTACTCAACTCAGTCAGTTTTCTGGTCCTTTCCAGGAGATTGGCTAATAAATTTACCAACTGCACCAGATTTTTAAGTAATTTTTGTAAAATAGGCAATCAAATATATCAAATATTTTCTTGATTAATTGCTACAGTTGCACTGATTGTATCCCTGCCCCATCCATGTGATTTTGCTTCCACTACCAAATACTACTTACTGCTGCATGATTACTTTTTTTACCTATGTGAACAAATCATGCAGTTTTCTATTCACACGGCTTATCATCATATTGTGCATTTGTATTCCACATACATGCTAATTGCAGTTATATTTCTGCTACTGTTTGTTTTTTTTTTGTGTATATTTGTTCAGCGTTAATCTGAAATCAAATTGCAGTATTTCCTCTTGCCAGTGGATCTCACCTCTGGACAGGCAGTGGAAGGAGAGAGGAGATTAGCTCAACTATCACCAGGATGTTAATAAATTAAGAGACAGGAATAGAGAGCAAGATCGTATTTGCAAGAGAGAGAAAGAGAGAGAGAGAGAGAGGATTTTAAAGAGCATAAAAGGCAGGGTGATTTCACTCATGAGGGAAGTTGAGCGGATGACTAACAGGAAGTCTTTTTCCCTCAAGAGGAAACCAAGTCTCGTTATTGTAAAAGCTACTGACCTTGTGGCTTCTGTCAGGAAGGAATGCATTCAGAGGAGACAGACAGAGAGATAAACAGGAGCTCATACAGTATGGAGGATCACCCTCCAGTGCACACACACAAGCTCTCTCTCCCTCCCTCCCTCTCTTACTTTCTCTCTCTCTCACTCGCCCACTTACTCAGTATCGTTTCATCTCTCCCTCTCCCCTCTCTCGCTCTCTCTCTCTCACTCCCTCTCTCTCTCTCTCTCTCTCTCACACACACTCCCAGTCACCGTGCTTTGACGGATGGGGATACACTGCCAAGGAGGACTTAGGGGCGAGAAGAGTGTGTTTCTTTTCTTCTCTGGTGTGTTTTCTTTCTCTTCCGCCTGGCTTCCCTCATGAGCTGTTAATTCCAGCCCCGGTCCCGAGGATGAGGAGGATCTATTTGTGAGGAAGACGCAACAAAAGGAAGAAGAAGAAACAAGGAGCAACAGGGTGGTAAATTCTGCCACTGGGAGTGAGGGGGAAAAGAGCTTCTCTTTCTCTACAGACTCGAGCAAGGTTAGTGAGAAAAGCTGCTTACCATTAAAAACAAACACTACCTGCTGTTATTTGTTCTGTCCTCTGCTTTTCACTTTGTTATCTCTTAACAAGACATTTCCTATTCAAACCTTCTCCTATTCATATGATTTCCATCCCTTAGTGTCCAATAAGGATTAAATTAAACGTCCTCACAGAGCAGTTTTCTAAATTGAACACGTCTGTCAAAATTGAAAGTCTCCCAGCTGTGTCTTTGAGATTTTTTTTTTTTTCCATTTTAAAAGCCTTCAGGGTGGTTACTGAAGTTTCACACTGGGTCAACACAACTGTGTAATTTGCCGGAGGTATGTAGGGTACTGTATGTTTCTCAGGTGGAGTCTCTCCTTTGGTGAGGTAGCAGTGAATGAGCTGCAGGAAAAGGCGAGGACAGCTCGCTCGCATCGGAGCTCCTCAGCCGTCACTTTACACAGGAGGCAATTAAGCGAGATTGGCAGACGACGCTGCCGGTAACTTGGAAACAGGCGTGTGGGAGACGAACGGAGGCACATGATAGGGTTTAGAAGAGAGAGGAGCAGAGGAGGAAGGAGATTCCCTTTGTTCAGTGACACAAAAGCCTGCTCCTCTGTGAAAAAGCCTGCACTCCCCTGTGTGTGTGTGTGTGTTTGAAAACTGGCCCAGGGGCAGCAGTTGTGAGCTTTTATGATTTTGCATGACAGTGAACATTGTTAGAGTGTGTGTAGTGCCAGCGGTCGTGCACAGAAAGAGTTTATATGTGTGTGTTTGCGTGTGTGTTCATGCATGCGCAACGGTGACACGTCCCTGGTGTGTATTGGAGGTGGTGAGTCTCCTAGGTGAGCCTTTGGGTTTAATCACCACAAGTGGAGGAAAATTATTAAAATTTTAAACAAATTAGCCAATAGAAGAAAAAAATAATCATGAAAACATCATGCCCTCCGTGGAAATAGTGTAATATCTGGATGAACCATTGTGCAATTTCTGTAATGAATGGACGAGTAGCTGTGTAATTTATGGAATAAATGAGCTCCCGAAGGACTCTGCCTTTGTTCAGGCGGTTTTTATTTACAGTATGTGATCAAAAAAATTCTCCTTTGAACCAAGGAAGATCTATTATGCTCACTTTATATCACAAATCCTTCTTGCAGCCTTTTTTCTGCATGGATAAGACGAGTGTTCTTGAAAACACCAGGGTTTGGCCTCCTGCTTCTGGTAACAAAGGCCTCTGAATGTTGAATTTTTTTTTTTAGAGATCTACTGTTGGGAAAGGATGGGTAGGGGGATTTTGATTAAAAATGTATTGAAGAGGGGATGTGGAACAGAGAGTATCATCTTCTCAGTGTAAACACAGGTGGAGACACGTAGTGCAGTTACTCCAAACTGTGTGTGTTTTGACACAAAAGGAGAGATATTGCATAAGCGTAAAACCTCACTGTCCATTCATTTCATTGACAGCGAAGTGTTGGTCTGCATTCAGCAGGATGTGTTTATACAATTTGCTTTTTTTTTTTTTAAAAAAAAAGGGACATTCAGCAGCAGATTAGTGCAGAGACCTTCAGCTCTTTGTGTTTAGTCTGGACTGTGCATGTTTTTGTCCCATGAACACCAGCGACTGAACGTAAGCGAGGTCAGGACAGTCCGTTCCAGCCATCAGTCATCAGCAGGAGATGGTTTCCTGTGTCACCTTGTCTCACTGCCTCACAGGGACAGTTATAATAAGTCCAATCAGAGGTTCACTGACTTTCCCTACTAGGAGGAGTCATTGACATTGAGAGGGTGTTAACGTTCGCTCGGCGCACACATTAGCTTGCAAGTACAGTATACGCACTCACATTCCATCCAGGCATATGCACGAAAGCACACACACATACAGCAGGGCCTGTAATCTTCACACACACACACTCCCACACCCACCAGGGGAGGCGGAGCAGTGAGAGGCGTCGTGACCGGTGGCTTGGCAGAAGCCCTCAAGGTGAACACTCTGAGTGAAGAGCATTTCAAATTCAGAACAGATGATCAAACTGGTGTCAAAATTTGCAGAGTAGCTGGCGGCACCAGATGCAGACAATCTTTTGGCAAGTGGAAAAGTTTTTTTGGTGCCTGAGTCTCAAACTTAAAAGTCAGAGTCGTTGAGCTGAAATGAACACAAACCGTGGTATCATCATCGCGCGGATGGGGGCGGGGGGGTTCTTATCGCAGTCCAGATGAGGCGAGAAAACCCTCGGCTGTAGCGAGAGGCGCGTTCTGTTCAGCTATCTCTGCACACCTATTCCAGCTGTATATCTAGAAGCATCAGAGTGCAGGCAGAGCTGGTTATTTAGAAGCGAGCACAGCGAGACTAAAGTGTGTCCACGGTTGATCACACACAAACAGAGGGCAATCTTTAACTGGAACATAAACATCGTGTCAGCCCAGTAACAGCACTGTATATTCCCAAGTGTCAGCAATAAAACAGAGTGATCCACCAACTGTGCGTCCTACTAAAGCCACAATGGCCACAAGGAAGGATAGAAAGCTATTGAGAGCTGTTTACCAGCTTTTTATCCCTTATGGACGGCTACAAAATAGTTTCACTAAGCTTTTTTTTATTTTTTAAATCAGTAATAGCTCTTAAATAAATGTGTGTTTGCCTTCACAACTGCATCCAAAGCAGATGAATATTTCAGAAAAAGAAAAAGTGCATATAGAAACACATCATAGGGCAAAAAGTGAATGGCCTTGTTTTTGTGTTTCACTTTAGCTTTACTTTTTAATGTTTGGAAAGCATAAACTAGCTAACTGTTAAAGACCAGCTATGGCTAAACCACGTCAGCACCTGTGCAGCACCTCAGTTCATTTCTCAGTTCAAATAAATGTCAGAAAAAAATGACGCACGTCTTTGCCAGTTTTCTAGATTTGCTTTTGTATTCCAGCTAACAGTAAGAACCCTGAGGATATTTTGTTAATCATCATATAAAACAGAGAAAATCATCAAATTGTAGCATTTTAGAAAGTGGAGTTTGAGTGAGCGTTTGCAGATCTGAACAGAACAAAAGCTTTTATCTGTCTTCCTGCGTGCTCATTCCACTTTTACCCGCTCAAAAAGAAAAAGAAAAAACATATTGAAGAGTTTCCAGCTGAGAGTAGAACTCATTAATAACACCAACAGCAGCAATGGCAGCCAAATAATTACATTCTCCAACTCAAAACAAACAGCAGCATGGAGTCACCCAGCGAGCGCACAAGTGTCTTGTTTTCTGATCTGCAGTGCAGAAAAAAGCTCTGCATTCATTTTCATTTGGTCCGTCTGTCGTCATGACATCTCTCTCCTGAGGGTTAACACTGAGTTCCCCTGCCTGGCTCGGCTGCATATGTGTGTGTGTGTGTGTGTGTAGCTGTACATTGTGTGTTTATTTATGCGTGTGTTTAATTTGCATTGATCCCCACATGCCTGTGTTTGTTTGCTTGTTAGCAAGAGGCAGAGTTAGAGTGTGTACATTATGCATTAGTTTACAGTTGTGTGGCTGTAAATATGAGTGTGTGTGTGTGTGTGTTTGTGTCTGTGTGTATGTGCATCCATGGTTATATGAACCAACTATGGAAAAGCTAAATAGAGAAGGAGAGAGAGGCTGACAGCAGTTTTCTTGATGAAGCGTTGATGGTTGCCTTTGATGCCAGCTTCCCCTCCATATCAGATTCCACTGAACAGATGATAATCTGGCAGAGTCCAGAAAAGTGAATCAGATACACACACACACACACATACACACACACACACACATGCAGAGTCTATTTATCAGCTGTAAGCGCTCCCTCTTCCTCCATGTGACCCCCATGTTCTTTAATGCTGTAACCATTAGACGCCGGAGGCAGGAAGCCAGCTAGCACTTTGTCCCATTGTGCTGTCGATGCTAATAGCAGTAGCTTGACTCCGCGTAGTTACCCTGAGCATCCTGACCCTTTTGGGCAAACTCTAACACTTAAAAGCTACACAAGTCAAAACGCTAATATGGCAGCACTTTTTACTTTCTGCTTGTTTTCAGTCGATAAAACAGCCTATTAAACGTTTTCATAATGTCTAAATGTCAATATGTCGAGGTGCATTTATCCTGTGCGAGGCTAAAAGAATAATCAAATAACAAACAAGCTATTGAAATTCAGACGCAGGTTCACCTGTGTGGCTGTTTTGAATATTAATGCACTGTTTGCTCTGCGTGTGTGTGCGTGCGTGTGTGTAAGAATTACATTGATTCAGACTCCTTTGAGGCTGTTGTATTATTGACCCAGCTGAAACAGTTAAATCACGCATGAATGATCATTGAAGAGAAAAAAAGAAAGGAATACATGAGGGAAATCAGAGGTTGGGCAAATATTTACTGGAGTGGACCCATTATGCAAATGAGTATCTCTATGCTTATTGTTTATTCCCACATAAATAACAAGCTCCATCTATGCAGGAGTCTCTTATAAAAACAATCTGTTTCTCGACTGTTCCTCAGAAAACTCATCTGAGGGAAGAAGGTCAGGGGTTTTATGTTTTAGTTAACTTTGAAAAAGAGCAAACACTCAGAGCAGAACCATAATACTGACATATTGACATTTAAATCTTTATGCACGACCCCACTGTTTTCTCATTGACCTGCTCAATGCTCATTATTTGGTGTGGCGTCCTCTGACCTCTGACCAGAGCGGCCATTCGACGAGGCCTCTTTGACTATTGTTTAACCTCCAGTTAACTTGTTCCACTGCGTCACCTCATGGATCAGTGTTACACGTGACCAGTAATTAGTGGACGCATGTAATGATCAATACCATTACTGTTTAGAATATAACTCTGTTATCTGAGAGGAAAATGTGTTTCGCCATGTGTAATCTACAGTACAGCGCTCTCACCCTTATAAACATTACATAACTATGGTATGTCATACTAAATACTGCTTCTGGCGACTATATGTTACATCTTCCTTCTTATATTTGAATTTTTTTTACTTAAGTTAAAAACAATATGAAAACCACAATGTTAAAATACAAGTAATAACAAAGAATGCAAAGCATGCACTGAATTATGTTTAAAATCATCTCAGTATCATTCAAGATGTACCAGAAGTATTAAAAATAACTGTACTCCTTGTGCTCTATTGAGTCTAAAATATTACGTTCGTTATATTGCTGAGTTATAGTAATAAATTAACCTCTAAGCAGCTTTTTGCATGATGAAATGTTGTACTGTGACCACTGGCACATGACTTGCGGTAGTTCCATCTTCAGCAATGTATCCTATTTAATGAGCGGATCATACGTTTTGTTTGTGAAATCTCTTAGCTGTCAAATAAGTAAATGTCTTGGAGTAATAAGTACAATATTTCCTCACAAACCATAGTGATGTAGAAGTCCAAAGTAGGAGAAAATGGAAATTATAAAGTAAATAGTTACTCTAGAGTAAATAGTTATACAAAGTGCATGTATCATACTTTTTAGAATTATGTCTCAATTCTCAGCTATTTACATGCACACATATTTAAGTTTAGTCTGTGGTATGACTTCTCTTAAGAGAGGTTTTGTTTTTCATTTTCTCTCTTTAGAGAGTTTTACCAGAAGATATCATGTTCTTGTACAAGCAAGTACAGTATCTATACAGTATGACACCGTATCTAGAGATCTAATAGAAAACATCAAGTGTATATAATGTAAATTGAGTGTTTGAGTGCATCACAGCACACGTAGTTAAAAAATGTTTGGATAACAGCAGAATATCTAAATGAACTTCACACCTCTAAGTCCACAGCCGACTAGTTGAACTGAAATGTGCTGCTCTCAACAAACTTCCATATAAAGCCACACGTCACTGACCTCTCTTACCGAGGTGTGGTGGGGAGAGAGCAGATATGAGTGATGGCAGAGGTGCATGTGGAGTGGGTGAAGGGTTAAACGTCGATGTCTGTTGATTACAGAGCTGGAGGTGCAGCAGAGCCTCTGTCACTTTGGCTCAGCCTTACAGCGTAGCACCAAAGCTTTTATCACCGGATAAAAGGAACATGTCAAGGTAACGGCTTAAATGCATTAGAGTGTCAATAAGAAGTGGCGAGGAAGAGGACTGCGGGAACTGCTGGGCACGCAACCTTCCGAATTAGCATTTAAGATACTTTATTCTTGTAGTTACTTGATTTTAAGTGATTAAAAAAATCTTAATTATGTGTCAAACTCAGATATTGTGTCTTCAGATTTGCATGTTTGGCACTTTTCCTGGATGGATCATCAATGAAAGATGTTTTCTGAGCATGAAAGTTTATTCCTGATTTTCAGGAACAGTGAATATTTAAAAAACAGCTCTGTTTTTGGTCTCTGGCTCTCAGCTACTAAATACTTCACTATGTTGACCAGTAACTCTGTGTCTGCTGTTTGGTCCTGAGCAGGAAGTGAACGGCGGGTTTCTAGTGGAGGTCAACCAAGATTGGATTTATAATAATGATAATTTGATGAAGAAAAAAGCCAGTTTCATCTGTTGAACTGAAAATCTTAAAGTTAAAGTATTAAATACCTCAGTAAATCCAAAATATGGAACTGAACATCAAACCAACTATAAAAAATCTAGTTGGTAGTGATTTTTTTTATTTGGGAACTATTATATTTCCTTAAAAAACATCACTTCCAGCTGAGAAACCTGTTGTTACAATGGAGGAGACGAAGCTTGACTGCAGTGTCTTCAGTAAGTCAGCACCTCTGCTTGCAGCCAAACACTCACTCCTTCAGACAATGGAGTCATCCAACACAATCAGAGCAATAAGACATTTCCATTGTTTTGCATCGGCCTTTGTTATTTAAGACACAATCACACAATGCTGCTACCGATTAGTCTCGTAGATGACAAAGGGGGGTTGACATTTGCAGGTCTCAGTGATACACAAACAAACACCTTTTACAGCTGCAGTATTCACATAATACCTCTTTACATTTATCTTTCTTTTATCAATCGCTCAAATAACATATCTTTCTTTAAAAGTGTCTAACGGACCAGCAGAGTAGAAGTAGGCCTACGAATTGGGCCTCAGAGGCAGCAGTAGTCTTGGGAAAATCTCTGATGTAATTTATTCTGGCTTAAAACAAAACATTATTTCTCTTTTCCCTTTTTCCCTTTTGGTGGACGTTATTATGGAAACAGTGTTTTAGTTGTAAACACAAATTTGGATAAAACCTGCTTGTGTCAATTAGGATTTTGTCTCTTGAAACAGGGGCTGGATCTTAAAATCCACATCACAGGTTGCTTTAGCTCAACCAATATGTGAATTTGTGTGTGTGTGTGAACATTTGTGTGCATTCTAGCATATGCTTGCTCACTATGAAGAGAGATGTGTTTTAGGTTCAGAATCATTTCAAACCATAAGTTGTTAAGAGCTCAAATGACTGTAATTTTTTTATTCACCTTGTAATGTAATGGCTCACTATAATTCCTCTCTCTCCAGTAATAACTAATGATTTAAATAGACACGATAATCACATCCACATATTATCAGTGAGTAACAGCAGGTACCTCTGCAATTGCTCATTCTGATAACATAAAACACCGCTCAGCAGTCACACAAATCAGCGCCGTCGAACCTTTTAGTCGAGACTTCAGAGCATTTAGCACCGAGTTGTAATATTAGAGCTTAAGAGCTGAACTCGCTGGCATTCAGGGAGCATTTCAGGACATATGAGGAAGTTATTATTCACAGAAGATCCGCCAAACTTATGCAAACCGAGGTGAGTTCACTTTCGCTGGGTCAAAACCAGGACAGCCTCATTAACGAGGTGCAACCCCACCACGATAGCCAGTCAACCAACACTCCCAATAATGATCACTGGAACTGCCAACAATCGGTTTCTTACATTTGAATTTTTTTTTTTTCTAACAGGCCATAGAAACCAGCTGCCAAAACACCATTAGCGTTTGGATGTAGAGCAGTGTGGAGTATTATCCGTCCTCATCTGAGGTATTCTTGGCAGTACAGTGTGAGGTTGTCTTCTAACCGCTGCCCTCTGTGACCTCTGAGACCTTAAGGTGTAATGAGAGCGCTTCAGGTCTCTCGCAGTGTATCTGTCGTGGCTATTTTCGGGGGGTTAAGTTGCATGAAGCTCGGTCTTCAGTGTTAAGCCTCTTTTAAACAGACTATTGTTCGGGAAAGTTATCTGAGGGTAAGTTCACACCCTCCTTCTGTGTTCAGTGTGCTACTTTTGGATCTGACACACTCATAAAAGTCAGTGCAGAGTGGGATTTTTTCCCCTCAGCTTTATGTTTATTGGTATTTTTTAGACAGTTTGGGCACAATAAGACTCAAACCGAAGCAGGGTCTTCGAATTACACATGCAGTAAGCACATATTTATTCCCAGTGCTTTATGTATGCACAGATAGAAGTCTTAAGGTAAATTTCACTCTTTCCACACAGCTCTTTTTGTGCACAATGGCAGTCTTTGTTGGGATTTCCCTGCAGCTGTTCCTCTGTGTGTGTCTTGGCTTTCTTGCTTGCAGTCAGAAAGATTTTGCTAAGATAAAATTACAAATAAAGGAACAATCAAAATCAAGTCCAAAAATTTCCATTATATCTTAAGGAATAAGGTAAATGAAAAAATATAAATCCGGATTGCGTAACCAGAAGCTGCTTTTCTCATCCTTCGTTCTGTGCAGTGCTGAGCATGTAACCATACACCAAACCAAACAAACAATACCTCAGATTTGTACTATTTCAGGCTTGTTTATTGTTGCCTCATTGATACTGAATACAGTGAGCTAACATTTGGATCACATAGAGTATAATCTTTTTGATAGCCAACTTTTCCTGCAGTGCTGCCTCCCAGCCCCGGTTGACTGTGTAAACCTAGAATATTAATGCATGCCATTGGGGAGACAACAAAGATTATCAAGCTGCTGCGTCGTAGCTGCAGCTTTTTCATGCATTACTGTCCCATGTCATGGTTTACTTTTTCTTCATTTTTTAAAATTCCCACCGGGGCTTTTTTTTTCTATGAGTAGAAAAGCTATTTTAGATCCGGGGTCACGATAGGGAACGTTTCCAAGAGAAACCAACCGAGCCCAGAGTGGGGTGTTAAACCAAATCCAAACAAACAATGCTGGCTTGTGTCTGGGAGATAGTGCCATGTCTGTCTCCATCACAGACACCAACTAGTCCACGGGATATGTCTCCCAGACCCCAGAGCCAAAACAAGTCCAGTTATTCTGCGTGAGTCACAGTCCCACTACCAAAGAAAACTGAATGTGAGTGCCAAAGCGCTGATGCGTTGACAGGCGAGGCCCCTGCGTAGCCTGCAGGCAGCTCAAACCTTGATGGAACTGCGAGTGTTGGGAGCTGCTGTGGAACGATTCCTGGAAGGCTTTCTGTGGCCCTGAAAGTCACTTAACTGCGACAGCTCATGTATCTCTGTAACATTTAGCGGCCAAACTCAACAACACCAGATCTACTGAGCTGACTGATCAAAGCCAAACTCTGGCTGGCGGAGACGCTGCTCAGGGACGGCGAGCTTAAACTAAAAGGGCTGTGAGTAAAAAGTTTTTTTTCATCATCAATTTAACTGCCGACTACTTTTTTTTTTTCCCAATTAATTAACGAATCTGTTAGTCCTGAAAATGTCAGAACACCTTGGCTGAAGCTCACTGCAGCCTTTTAAACTCAAAGTGACATCTTCAAATTGCTTGTTACGTCCGAACAGCAGTCTAAGAGCTGGAGAAACATCCAGAAAAGCAACAAAACTGACCTCATGGTGAATTTTTTATTGGCAAGTTGGCTGTTTTCGTGGACAGGAATCAACTTTCAGTCTCAATTTTTTTTTAACATCAAAGTGGACTTAGGGGAGAAATTTGAACATCTAAATAAAGACTCCCTACAATATTTGCTTGTGAACCTCTAGTTTAAAGTAATTTATACTTTTGCTTCTTTCTCACAGCATTTTTAGGAAGCTAAAAAGGAAAATTTATACATTATGTTGCATACAAAAAGCAAAGAGTTAGTCTAAAAAAAAGTTCAGTATTAATTAAGGCCGTACTGAATACTTCTGAGCTTTAATTCTCTGCTCGGAGAGCTGACATTTAAATTCTTAATCAACATTTCATTGCATAGGTGGGCTTCGCAGGGCTGTGAGCTTTGTGTAGGTTTGATGGGCAGAATGGAGAAACAGACAGCGACACACTGCTGTTGCTGAGAAGCAGACTGGAGCTTCTGGAGGAATTAAAAAAAACATTCTGTCCTGATCTGGAGACATTTATTGATGGGAGGAAAGCTCAGATTTTATTTTTTAAACTTTTAGAATTCACTTAAACCTTCAAATGATCCGGTGGTTAAATTGTTCCAGTAACACAAGGCAAAAAATTCACCATTTTTGGAGAGGTTTCGGGGATTGGGGTTGTGACTCTGTCTTAAAAAATGAGGACAGAAATTTAAGTCTTTGTTCAAAATCTCTCAAAAGAGGCTTTGAATGTCAAAAAAAAGAAAACTGATACATCCCCAGAATCAGGCACTTTAATTTAATTCCCTCGAAATTATCGTATGAGCAGGCTGGAAACTTCTGAGCTTCAATCCTGTGACAACTGAGTGAACTTTATGCGCTAAAAAATAAAAAAAAAACAAGGTGATACAATCAAAACCTCCAGAACTGCTACTAAATGGCTTTTGTGGTAAAACTACTTTGTCAAGCTGTTGTCTAATAAAGTTTCTATCAGCTGCCGTCAGTATTCAGTCTATTGCAAAGGCAAATAGCATCAAGTGAGCTGCATTCATTCACACTGTCTGTGTGTCTGTGTGGATGCATGTATTATATTAGATGGAGCTCTAAAAATGTTCATCCCCAGCTGACTTCGAGAGACCTTGATTGTATAATGAATTCAACTTATTAGACTCCAGTAGCTGTCTCATTAGCTGTGTCTCCTTCGCCTCCTGCATACATTTACTGCCATGCAAAAAAAAAAAATGGCTTAAGGAAGAATTGCCCTGCTAAATTCCCATATGATCAAGAATAGACTTCCTCCAGACAGCAACTGGATGATTTTTTTTTTTTTAATCACTGCAGAGTTTTCGATGTGTTGTGATTAACCCTGTTCAGTGATTCTATATTTGGTTTAAACTTAAGAAAATGTGTCGGATTTCTTTTCCCATCGCCTTCATGGGTTTGATATTCTTTGCTTATCGAAGCTGAAGTAAGACTGAAGCAGTGCAGTGAGGTGAAATGAGCAATGCTGAGATCTGTTAGCAACCACTGCTGGGCGAGGTTTATTTTTCAGATGGGTGCTGATGATGCCCTCTGCACAAAATATCAACCAAATGTCTAACTTCAGTGAATTATCTCCTGGTGTTACTGGCTATCACAGAAGCCATCAAAACACATAAACAAGACAATTCCTCTTTTATTTTCCAATCTGCCTTTGTGATTCAAATTGATGATGAATTAAGGGTGTGACACCAAGTGAAGGCGGGAGGCTGGGTGGTTTCCATCAACACGACAGCTCTCAGCAGGTAGAAACACAGCAAGCAGGCGGCACGTGCGAGTTTGATTACAGCCTCACTCTCATCTCCTGCTTCTGTTAAACCAACAAACCATTACAAAGTCCAAAGCAGAAACAGACCACCCATGCAGCGAGGGGGACTGTGCTGCACAATAGCCAGGTCCATCATGTTTTGCATATCGGTCGAACTCTTCACAATAAGCTCTATGGCAACCCTGCTGTGTTATTCTCTCTTGGCTTTTTTCTTTTTTCTTCGACTGTATTCATTTCCTGGACACTATATTGTGTTCGCTAATTACTCCACGTTACATTTCTCCTCATATCTTTTGTGACGTAAACGTCTCCTGAGCAACATCGAGCCACCGGACCAAAACATGTTGCTGCTTCTGCATTTTATTTAGAACATTTGATCTGGGAAAACTAGTCAAGTGACTGGTCTTATTAGTTTAAGAATGTGTTTTGTTCATCAATCAAGTTTATGATGAGTCCTGCGGTGTTTAAGCTCCAATGCTCAATCAGACTGTATAGGCAAAATGCTCACGTTGTGCTAAAGAGCTGTTCCGTTATGACTTTTTATGGGTAGTTGTCTAATATATTACCTGAATATTTTATTGAATTTCTCTGGTTGTAACTGTGACATTTTGTATAACATTGACTCATTTGATTATTTCAAATAACTACGAAAGAAGACCCATGAATCAGATCGTCCAATTATCTTGACTCACCAGGCTTTGTTATAAAATCTTAGTCATTGTGGAGTTTCTATAATAGCTTTCAGGACAATAAAAAGAAATTTGATGCTCATGGGATTGCAAAGCTGCCTTGCCCGTCACTATTAAATACAACAAATCAAATTTAAATCAGCATCATGCAGCCTGGCATTAAAATCTGGTCAGGGCCTGAAGTTGTTGCTGGCACTAAAGGCTCATAAAGTTCTACATAAAATGCATGTTCTTTCCAAAGATGAAATAGGCTGTGAAAAGTAAACTCTTAACAGAAAATAATATTCCAATGTTCTTTACAGTAAGTTAAATTTCCTTCGACGTCAAGTCGACCTCATTGAAATCTTATCAGTTCCAGCTGTGGAAAAAAATGATCCTCCCTTGTGATTGTCACTGATAGTGTGAAGAAAAACCCTGAACACCATTTTCGCTGACACATTTTGCAGAATCTGTTGAGTCATTTTTGTCTTTTTCTCTTTTGATCTCGATTCTCTGTCTGGCTTTAGTTTTTCACACGTGTGCATGGTTTGTGTTTGACTGCATGTCTTTGCGTTAACCCTTGGACAGATTGGTAACCTGTCAGGTGTGTAGAAGTGCACTGATCCAATCCGTTATCATAACCATTATATCCCTCATTAAGTAGAGTGGCTGCTGGACAGATGTGACCAAACCACATAAGATTCATAACTTTGTCCGTGTCGTTATAAAATCTGGTGTGTCTGCTCTTAGTAAGAACACTCTCTGACCCTGTCTGACCGTATAAAAACCATCCTAATGAGCTCCATGTAGTGAGCATTATACAGATTTCAAATCTGTGATAATAGAGCTTGATTACATCCAGTGAATTTTACCTTCAGGCATAAATAAATGCATACAAGACATAGGTTGCCTTGTCAGTATTCATTTACACATGCTAAAAAGAGATTAAATGCTAATGTTAGGCTATTGCCAAAGAACAACTAACGGGCTATCAAATATGTTGTTTTAGCTTGAAATATGGCCTGATGTCTCTTATGACTTCCACTTTTCATCGTCTTGTCCTTTGCTGATCAGCCGAAAAGCAGTGAAATGATAATGATTTGTTGGATTTCCTGTGCTTATGCAACTTGCTTACAGAAAACAGCATATACTGTAGGTTTGATTACAGAGTTTGAGCTTGGCACAGTGAGCATGACATCAGAGGAAAATAGCCACCATGTGGCGGCTTCTCGAAAGATAAGGCCTTGGTTTAAAGCCTTGCAGACTGTCTGAACCAAGTGACAACTTCCAGGACAGGAAATGAAGCCAATGCACTACTGGCAAAATTGGCAATTTCCTTAAAAGACTGATTGAGGCAGACTTACATGTTTACAGCCTGGTACAACACGCATCTTTTTGTCTTGATAGGAATTTCCCCCTCGATGACATCTGTAAGAAGGTTAATTTAACTCACTCTATTATTTCAAGGCTTAAAGTTGTGCATAGAAAAAGGGGCGACTGTTTTGAGTGACAGCAGCTAATAGCAGTCTGTCAGGTATCACATAGTTACTTTGGCAATACACAACCACCCCTGCTTCACCCTCGCAACCAAAGATTTGGTGGTTTCTACCTCCAAACAAACAAGATTTGTCAAAGGGCACAGTGCCAAACTCAAGGCATAAAAAAAGAAGAGTCCAAAAACTAACAGATGACTTTAAGTTGGTTCTGTCTTCTATGTAATGTACAGCCTCTGTTCTTACAATGAACTTGGTCTTCATCTGTGTTACACATGTTTTACTGCAAATTTACTGCTTACTGTCCACTCCTCTGCTTCAGACTGCCGCTCTTAGCTTATTGACAACTGTCCAATACACAATTCAGTCCTCTGTGCCAATAGTGATCATTAGATAACAGCTCCAAGTCCACCATCATGAGCTCATACCCTAATGGATCGCTGAAGGGCTTCTGAGTGAAGCTCTAATGTCATCAAAAGTGAATGAAACCCAATTTATTACGATGACAGTCAAAGGGAGCATCAATTAGTCACAGCGCTCGTTACAGCAGAATACTGATCAGTTTTTGGATGCAAGCCCATCAGCAGACCCAGATACGACATGCAGACACTCAGCTTGAGCACGCTCCGTCTCCGTGTGAAGCAGCAGTCTCATCTCTGAACTGCACTTCACTCCAAGTGCTTGTGTTTTTAGGGTGATTTATAACGCACATTAACATGGATTCGGGGCCAGCGTAGCAACAGACTGTATTTGTATGTTCTGAGGGGAAACACAAACCCAATATCACAGAGGCTCAGAGGGTGCATAAATATCCCAGAACTATCATCCATAGGACAAAAAAAGGTTATGTGAATGCTCAAAACGACAGGCCCTAAAAATAAAGTTAAGCTTTAGGGAGAGAAAAATCATGTCAACTTCATGCCTTTACAAACCTGAAAGCTTCTCAGATAGAAGTAGCAGCAGTCCCAAATAAATAATTAATGATTTTTTTAGAAAGCATAATAACCTGTCACGGACTTTGAAGTTTATGTTTGAACAAAAAATTAGACTTGGACAGGAATGTTCATGAGATAAGCTTGTCGTATCGCTGTGTGTAATCTCCAAATAGTCCAGAATCTTCCTCTGCACTTCCCTTCGTCAAACCGCTGACAGATTTAGGTCTCCAGTTGCCTTGTGATTAAAAGTGTGACGTTTTATTCACAGCAATTGCAGCAGTAATTGGTCACTTAATACTTCTCTCTTCTCTCAGGCAACAACACTAAGTAATATGTAGGCAAATAAACAAGCAACCCCAGGAGTCTGTTAATTTTTTAGATATTATCTCTTATAACAGCCCTTACATTTACTCGGAGAGTGGTAACACCGGGTTGTCATGGTCTTCATGTATATTTTAGTTTGATCTCAGACATAAACAGCAAGTAGCTAGACCCTCCATCTGTGTTGCATGCCTGTTCAGCAGGGCGGTATGTTCTATTTTCAGTCCCGTGGAAGTTATGCACTGTGTGTTATGCTGTGTGTGTGTGTGTGTGTGCGCCTGCCTGTCTGCATGCACGCCTGTGTATTTACAGTACATGTTCTGCCTCACTACCATCAGGCTCATTACACAAACCCTTCACATTCGCTTCTTCTTTGCAAACAAGCCCGACGCTGCGACGAAGTGAACCTTGCCCTTTTATTGCCTGCGCAGCACAGGGGAGTAATGTGACAATGATGTGAGTCCATGTGAAAAAAAAAAAAAAAAAAAAAAAGACTGAGGGGAGAAAAAATAATGTATATAAAGCCCTTGTAAAAGCCCACCGCACCAGGAAGGAAATAGAGTTGGTTGGTTGGGGGTTTGAGAGGATGGGAATCCCTCTTTTACTGCACATGTTGTCATCTGGCAGCACACTGAAGCTCTCGCCAGGAGTTAAAAGATTGGGTGGAAAAGAAAAAAAACATATAAAATGCCACTCTAACAAGCCTCCAGAGACCTCAGCTGCATGCTTTTTTGAAGAGGGAACAGCTTGTCTGATCTAAAATGCTTTAAAAGACTCAGTCAGAAGCAGCCTGCTGTGCTCCGCGTACATATTCTGTCCACGCGGTCCGTAGTTACGGCTCTGTGTATTGGCTTGGTCATGTGCAACCAAACATGGCAACAAGCAGAAGCTGGAACAGGTAGAACAAGCAACTAACGCAGTTACTGACATGGAAAGTGATTCTTCAAGGTGTTTGTGCAGTTTTGCTCTCCTCCAATACATTTGTTTATCTGCAGTTCAGTTAAACAGATGCAGACTTTTTCAGTTACGCTTTTTTTTGCTTCATATTTAAATGGCTGCCTCACATATTTACATGCATCCAGATGTTGAATCTCATCTAAAGACAAATATGGTGTTTTTTTTTTTCTCAGGGGTGTTATTCAAATAGTCAAAAAAGGGTATTTGGGTCTTCATGGATCTTCTTGGTTCCAAGGGGTCAAAAGTTCACATGTTCATTCTCATCCTGTCACATGAAATCAGATTTTATTGCTGCAGGTCTCAGGTCTGTGTGTCAATCATAGACAGTTTAATATCCACAGTGATACCATCCATTGGCTGTTGGGTGCCAGTACACAATGCTATCAATGATTTATGGATGCCTAGCAGACAGCTAGCAGCTAGTGTCTCTCAAAATGCCTTTAAAAATGCAATATATACAGAAATAATTTAAATTCGTGTTCAGTTGTCTTTTTAATGGGTAAATCAGCTGTATGGACCAAAACCATTTTTAGAACCAGACTGTAAACATGTTTATTTCTGCTGCAAAGTTGAGCATTTCAATATGCAGATCAGTTTTTCTTGGAGTCCCCAAGTGGTCATTCGATGAACTGCAGTTTTTGGCACTTCCTTGTTTGCCTCTTTTTTGGCTGACATCCTCATAAGGTTCTGAAAAACACTCTGAAAACCACATTATTGCCTCAACTTCAAAGGTAACTGAACTTAAAAGTAGTCTTGACTCCTGACCAGCTGAACAACCTTATATTTTTTCCCCGAGCAGGGTGCATTTCTCAAGGCTGCGACTCTTTTCTTCTCTCCACTCTTGCTCACAACCCTCTGATTATATGTACACGTAAAACAAAGTGGTGCCAGAACAGCTTGAAAACAGTTCAAGAAAAAGACAAATAAAGACAGTAGTGGTAGAATATTAAACTGGATGTGATCCACCATTGCATTCTTTTTCATCACTAGAAAAAGAAGAACCCTGATGGCCTTCTATACACCCTTGCTGTTGCTTCTTATATGTGGTTTCTATCCTGCTGTCAGCTGCTGACGGCTTCTCAATAATTCAGGACTCGGGTTTTGTAATATTTTCCGTGCAGCTTCTACAGAGAGCATGTTTAACTTTCTTTGCACAAACTTGCAGCTAAAGCCCTCTGTGGTTTCGGGGTCATTTTCAAAGGCAGAATCTGGTGCTCCAGTCGAAAAATGAATTTATGTCGTAAATATGGGAGGTGTAGATTTTATAGTTTTGAAGAGCAAATTCATTTTCCAAACCAATTTTTGGTGTAAAACTTTTGCAGACAGTTAGCTTTGGTGTCTTTTTTTTTTTTTTTTTTTTGCCCTAAAGTTTAAAGCCATTTTCATCCTTGTTTTCAGATGATTCCCTCAGTCACATGTGTCTCATACTGATAAGAGCTTGAAGGGACATTCAGCTGTGAGGTGTTTTTCACATTAGCTTCGTAAAACCACTTCCAATATGCAACTGGTTCATTGACAGAGTTTGTTGCATATTTGCATAAACATCACCTTTAATTCAGGGACGTGTGGATTGTTTGGATGTAGTTTCCTCTGTAATCGATTTCCTGAAGAACAGCGACAATCCTGGCTGAGCAAAAGACGCTGCGAGGCCATTAATCTCACTTATGGGATGGATGGCAATGATGCAACTTTGAATAGTAAATTAACAGTGATTCTCAGGTGCAAGAAGACATATTCATGAGCTCCCACAATGCATCACTTGCAAGCGAACTGCTCTTCAGCAATTCTGTGATCAAAACGAAGCACACTGCTGAAGGAGCAAGTTCTGCTAAGTTAATTAAATACTTGGTAAAAGCAACAGTTTCTCTGAGAGCACCATACTTTTAGTGCACTTCTTGCATTTTTTTCTTTACTGCAAAGCATAGTTGTTTAAATTGATATCTACCGGCTTTTTGATCTGAGTTCTAGCAGGACAAACTGCGAAATAAACTTTAGTTGAAAAATATTCAGAGAAACATATTTTTTGTGTTTTTTTAGGTCTGTATGGTTTTCTCTCTTTTTAAATCTACTTTCAAAATGTTAACAAGACCAACAAGTAACCAACCAGCACTTGATCCTCTACCGGCTGTGCACATGAAATTCTGCATATTCTTTGTTCTCTCTTTGATGTTTTGCAGGTCAAGTGCATCAGAAAACATTACGTGTTCTTATATGGAGACTGTCAGGAGACAAATTTAGTGCAACAAACCATAAAATAAATTTTTTTACTGGTATATAATTTCAAAATAAAAAAAACTTGAATGTGGTGAGAAAAGTCAAGTGTATTATATAGAATCATTTTTAGGTCATTGGAATTTTTATCCTCAATATGTTAATTCATATTTTTGCTCATGACAGACTTCGTAGTTTTCATTTGACCTCCTGTAGATCAGTAATTCCCTCTTTTATCCTTATAATTCATGTCAAATTGCATTTTTTTAAAATTCTAGATGTACAAATTGAAGCATTAGTTTATTCAGTGTTGTTTTTATTATCAGTTACTCTCCTGTTTATATTTTGTTTAATAAAGTAATTGTTAGGCTAAGTCTATAACATTTTTTTAATAACTCTTGGATAAGCTGTGACTCAAAATCTTTCAATGACAGAATCAGGTTAAAACATTTCTCCTGTCTAAAGCAGAAAGAAATTTCGTCACTATGGAAATTTCTGAAAGAAACAAAACAAATTCGAGCCCCAGTCTTGCCGGTGCCTGTTTCAATAAATATTAATGTCCATCCTATTATGTAAACCTAAGCACTGATTCAGGACGTAATCATTGGCGCTCACTGTGAGACAAGCTGTCCACACAGTAGGGTGGAACTTCCCGAAATCCAAATCAAATATCTTAATCTTTCCTCTCTCTTGCTTGTCTTGTTCCCATCAGGAGTCCTGACTTCCAGCAGCAGCAGCCATGTGAAGAGGAGCTGTCAACAAGCAGAGGATGCCTACCTCCAGCTAGAGCAGAGCAGCGTCCCTCCCTCCCTCCTGCTTCCCTCCCTCTTTCCCACATGAGGACAAGAAGATGACTATCACCAGCCGGCAGTCCTTTAATGTCCTGACGGTCATCTTTCTCCTGCTGTCCACTGCAGGTCTGTGAGGTTTACTGTGTGTTTACTGTGTGCCTTTGCCTGTCTGACCCCTAAATAGTTTATAATTTTTCAACAACAGTGGCCATAAGACAGTCATGTTAGTGACTCAGTGTGAGCTCACACTCATGGATGCTGGAAGCAGTTTCTACAAACTACGGATGCTTTAAAATGTAGGTCTCAGTCCTTTACAGAATGAGCCTCTTGTGTCGTGATCTACATACATGAAAGTATCCCAAAGGACAAATTTTTTCTGGAGCAAGTTGACATGTGATGGTCAGAAGTTACACTTGAGACGCTTCACTTTAAGGGACCATTGCCAAAAGTGTATATTTCAGGTAAAAGGGCACTCTCTGGATGAGCCCACGCTGCATTAAACTGTGAGAAAAGCCCATTATAACCCCAAAAGGTACAAAGAAGAATGCAGCCAACACTTATCTCTGTGATGTGGAATATACATTATGCACAAGGGAAAAGATGCCAACTCAGGTTTTAAAATGGCAAAATAGGGCAGGAAGAGGCTGGAGGAGGGAGAAACCGGCACAGCAGCTAACAGGAGCATGTTGCAGTTTGGAATTAAGGCCAAACCCGAATTAATCATCAGCAGTGTCAGTGTGTGAATAATGTTAACAACTTTTGCTCTATAAAACGCACACAAAAAAGTGCATTAAAAGCCCATCAGAGACAAGGTCTGGATTTCAACCTCCATCTTTGGCTGCAAGGTTAAATAAAACAGAACTCACCACAACAGAGATTATTATCTGTTTTGATTTCGTTTTATCTTGACAGAATAAAAAAGTGTTTTCAACTTATTCTTGAAATTGTTCAAATGTATTTTCATGTTGCAGTGATGTAATAATGATAGTAGGGCTGCAACTTCCTACTGTTTAACATGAATCAATCTGCCCTTTTTAATCAATATATCTGTTGAAAGTGCATTAAAAAATTGCCATTTAAATTTACCAGACCCCAAAGTGATTTTATCAGATTTGTTTTATTAGATCAACAGTTGAAAAGACAAAGATATTCATATCACTGTCCAAAGATAAGGGAATAGGAAATGCATTTTACAGCTTATCTGACCTCCAAATGAATGAGCCACATGTGATTTATTATCACTTGGTGAAATAAAGTTACAACAAACTCAAAGCTTCCTTGATGTCGCAGAAGAAAGACATCAAACTGCTGATGTGACTGTCGCCATAAATAAATCAATGTGCTTGAGCGCTGACTGATGCTCAGATGTTGCTTGTTGTCGGGGGACTGAGAGCAGAGCCAAGGCAGTTTTCAGACCACAGGTTGTAAACATGCTGCAGTCCAAGAGTCAAGCTGTTAAGTGTATCCTGAATTACAGGAGGTGTTAATGAAATTAAGAAGGTGGGCGTGTTTACAGCTGCATGGTTTCCAGAACCAGCTGTTGTTCATTTGAGTAGTCAGAGACTTTCCTCGAACTCGTTGCTTTTCCAAACTTTATGTTTTGTGTGGTTAAATGACTTTATGTTCCACTTCCGCTGTTTAAGGCATCTGTTTCATGATTGCTAGTTCATGTGCCTACAATTGGCGACCCTTCCTTTATTTGCAAGGATTAATGAGAGATAAAAATATCAAGAGTTGCTTGCAGAACTATCTCACTTATTCACCAACTCGTTCAGTCAACGCAGAGGTCAAATGAGGAGTCTTCTCTCATCACATGAAACCATTCTTGGTTTTCTAATCCTACTTTGTTCTTCGGTATCACCTCACGTCGTCCCTGTTCTGCCAAAATTAGGGTTGTGGAAAAGAAAATGGCTGGTCACACCGAGCTCATTATAACCTGAAAAAGTTTTCTCCTTTCAAATGCTGATCTGTCTCTGCCTGAGATAACTGAGAGACTTCTATCAGCCTGCGGCGAGCGAGCCAACAGCTCACCGGCTACACTTTTACCGAGAACGCTTCCAGGTTTTTTAAGCTCCCCCAGTGAGAGGAAACACGTAAAACAAAGACAAATCAGTTAGAGAACAATGAGTCTGGACGCACCTTTCATGAAGTGACATACTTTTACACACGCTCAGACTGAGAATGATCAAGCGTGAAAGAAATCAAAGAGATTAATTTATTACAGAATCGGCAAATGACTCACATAAAGAGAGCCAGATTATTTTATCAGCATGGCAAATTTCATTGTCTGATTTTAGCTTTGGCACTAAAACCATATCAGTAAATTCCACTAAAGAAATGCCAGAAATATATTTAATTTAGAAACAGTTTCGGCATTACTCAGTCTTTCCTTAAAAGACAGAGGAGGTTATTTTTTCAACTGTAAAACGTCTGTTTGTCACAATTCTGGCTGCCAATAATTATGAGTATTTAAGGATCTTAATGTTTTAGTCTCATTAAGTTCTTGTTATTGCTGTTTTTTTAAACAGGGTTTTAGATAATTCTTGTGTAATTTAATGGTGCTATTAGGGTTGTTTCTAACTTTAATAATCACATTTCTGTCTATTTCTGATTTGTAGTATATTTTGTATTATCAGTCTTATGCTGCTTCTCTGTAACTCACTGTTATTGTTTCCTTTTGTTCGGGACATTTGTACATTTTTACCAAGGCTTTTCTGGTTACATGATGGATGCTCAAAAGCTGACAATGAGTAGTTATGAAGATGTCATGGTCAATAGTAATTTGAGTTAACAACTATATACCCTGTAATCTGACACTTATTATATGAGATATTACAGATTGGTAATCTATTACCATCCAGTGGAGACTCAGCTTCTGCTTGTGCTTCATTTTTGTTTGCTTCAAGTTTGTTGTTTGCCAGATTCTGTAACAAAACAATGTTTTTTTTATTATGACAGCATTGATGCATAGACTCATCTTCCAAAGGCTGCAGGCATTTCAATGCACAGCTACAAACAAATGCAAATAAGCCAGACTATTATTTTTTAAACTACTTCTCTACAAAAGTCTCTGTCTCTTTTCACCATTTCTGACTCAAGCTGCCGGAGAGAAGCGGGAGAATGTTTTATGGTCACTTAAGCTTTGATGAGCAGGTGAAGAGGCCGGTGCGGTCCTGCTTCTTTCGTTTAAGTCAAGTTCACGCATTAAAGCGGAGAACCTCTGTGTAATTTCTTTATTCTGACATCGGCCAAAAAACACAGTCTGTGAATTTTAAACCCAATTCAGACACTAAAAAATTCTGTAACTGGTCTGAGGAGCTCATTTGGTGTTTTCATCAAGCGGCACTGACACTCTTGTGTTTGCATAATGACCCAATAAATCAGATGTACTCCAATTTATGTTTGTTTTTTTTCGGTTGCTGTGTTCCCTCAAGAATAAAAGTGACAGAGGTTTTGCCATCAGGTCCTGTACGCTTAATGTGATGCAATCTATCTGATTATTTTTGCTGGTACACTGTTTGTTTTCTGTTCCTTAACATGCACCGTCTCTTGTCCTGTCTTTTGATGGGGTTTCCAAAGGAAACAAAAAGCATTCAGGGACTTTGCTTTGTTGTTTAGCTGCTGCAGACTGAAAGATGTTTACTTGAGAGCTGTTTTCCATCAATAATTCTATAAAGGAGTTGTCATTTGTCAGAGTAGGAAGAAACACAAACTCTGCCTCAGAGGCAGAGTCACAGTTTAACTATGTCGAGTGTTTGTGAGTTTATCTCTTGTGATATTAAAACACTTCCTTCCTGACCATTTCTGGGTAAATTCTGGCTAAATTGCATCTAAATCTTTGTGTCTCCCAAAACTGCAGCCCTTTCGGCTCATTACCGAGTGTGCGAACCCTACTCCGACCACAAGGGGCGTTACCACTTTGGCTTTCACTGTCCACGCCTGTCAGACAACAAGACCTACATGTTTTGCTGCCACCACAACAACACGGCCTTCAAATACTGCTGCAACGAGACGGAGTTCCAGATGGTCATGCAGATCAACCTCACCACCACCTCAGACGGTTATGCACACAAGTGAGTAAAAAACAACAACAATAAAAGCACACTGCGATTTGACCCTGTTTGACCTCTTTACACTGTACATCTGCCTTCTCCAAAAGCTTTAAGAGAGGATATCACTTCTAAGATAGCAACATTTATCTGTAAGGGGAAGCGTGGGAGGTTTCTAGGTCAAACCCAGAAGTGGAGCCACGATATAAAATTCTGAGTTGCATCTAAATCTCAATACACACAATGCATTTATAAGACATCGCAAGTGAAAATATAAAGATTGTACTAAGGGTTAAGAGGAGAGGGCATTTTTTTAGCATAAAAGTTGAGATTTTCATGAGCTTGAACAACATCTAACACTCGTTTACTTGAACCAACCATCTTTAATGCAGTAATCAGGCCTTAATTCATCCTCCAGACCTCCTCACTGTGTCCTGCACAGCAACCTGTCCATCCTGCCCTGATCTTGTGGTAGCACAAGACAATTAGGTCAATCAGTTTATTGTAAGTTAAACTGTGTCAATCATTGATTAGCTTATTGTGGTGCTTGTTGATAGTTAGCATTGTTGTCAACAACCAAAGTAGGTCTTTTCATGCCTTTATGACTGTTTGTCTCACAGTTATTTATCTGTGACTTTTCTCTGAAAGAAAGAAATGTCGTGCTGCTGTTTAATTCAATAGCTAGCGAACATCATTACTGAGCTAGTTATTGTGTATCAGCTCAGGAATGATCAACCACAATGAGAGGTATTTTATAAATTATTTATTAAAAACACCTTTCATTGTGCACACATTGTGGCATTATTAACACCAAAAGCTAATGAGTTTGTTTTTGAGCCTTGATGGAACATTTTACCTGATTAAATAAAAAAATCTGTGATGCAGTTTTTGAGATATTCTTTCAAACACAAACAAGCAAACAAACGTGGCTAAAGCATAACCTCCTCGGCTTGGTTGGAGCTAATTAAGAGAAAAATAAATCTTGAGTTGAGTTACACAGGAGCAGCTTTGGTAGAACAGAGTCTCTTAGATGACATTTCTTCAGATCAGATGAAAACAGCCGGTTGCAGTCCGCTTCCTCTCAAGCATTTCGCTCCCTTGACATTATCGCACTCATTGACACTGTTTGCCTCTTACTCAGAGGGTTCGCTGACATTGATCCACACCTACAGAGGCTTTCAAAACCACCGCAGAGAAGAGCAGATGCTGAAAGCGGTTCTTGTGTTATGAGTGTGATGCCTCCACATGATGGCTCACATAGCAGGTGTTAAGTGATGGCTATTCTGTTGAGCATCACTACGGCATCCCATCATACTGCGTTTAACCATGCAAGAATCATAGTGTTATTGATGGTTTGCTACATTACGCATGCCAAGACATGACGGTACATGCTCACAGAGGATTCATACACCTGAAGACACACTCATTTCATCGCAGGATAAGCAGATTAGAGCTGAGCGAGGGAGAAAATATCAGCCTCTTGTTATATAGGAACTCTCAGCGGGAGGTTTGGGTGACAAAAACCACAGCTCTCTGTGCTAATGCCCTCCCAGCATGCCTCAGTCTCAGTCGGCTCACACTGCCCTGCAGCAGGTCATGATATTTCATTTTAGTGTCAGATGGCCTGTTGGGCTACTCTTTCATCTTGGCTCGCTGGGCGATTGGACTGCCGGTTTGATATTTAACACCGGCCAAGCGCATTTAACTGGCCATAATTCTGCTCTCTACTCACACCATTCAGTAAAAAATGGTGTCATAGTTGGAGATTTACTGCTGTTCAAGGTAAAGCTAAAGACGCTCGTCCACACGGGGTTGAAATAGATCCAGAGTAGAAAAGTCATCTGAGAATAAAATTTCTCAAAAGCAACAAGAGCGGCTACACACCTTTGACGGATTATCAATTGCATCTGCTTTCCCTCTCAGAGAAAGCAGTTAAATATTGCATAATATTTGTTTTACCTGTGCAGTTGTGATGGATTCCTCTAAGGACTGTGCACATATTCGAGTTTGCTTTACCTCAGACTGCATCAGAAACAGTCCTACGACATTATTAGACATAAAAACTCGACTATAAGTAAAGGTCTTCGACACAAAGGTGAGGAAAGGCAAATGCGGTTAAGGACATAGTTATTTTTCAGTGCAGTAGCAGCATTCATCCGCCTTTAGTGTTCATTTAAACAGCTCAGATGTTCTCTTTAAAGCCATTCATTCAGATAAACATCCCCAAGGCCGCGTCATTTTCAGACAGGAGTAGATTGCCTTGATTAACTTAAAAGGCACTTGGACATCAATTTTTTTTTTTTTTTTTAATAAAGCTTTAGTTCATGCAGTCAAACAAATTGCACAGTGGGACAAAAGGACATAAAAGAAGGGCTACCTGCCAAATAAATCTCTATTTCAAAGTAATATCCTGTGTCAGCTCTGTCTCCCAGACATTTTTAGTTCATCTAATCAAAGCATCCTAATATGACTGAGGGTCTTTCAATTTGTGAGATAATACTCAGCTAACTGTCCTCAGGGCTGTAAAAACACAGAGACAGCACACCCAGATATTTAGTCATCTTATTTTTTTTTTCTTCTTACAAATGCTGCTTCACAAATTCTCAGTAAGCTATTTCTGCCCATTTACCTTGCTGTGCTTCATGGACATGGATGGACCGAAAGAAAGTTCAAATGTTCCCCACATAAATCCAGCTGGATCGTGTAATACGTGAGGAAAAATTTATGAGGTGAAAACTTCGAGGGCAGAATTTCAGAGGCACAACAGAGGAGCCGAAATGAGATGGATTATTTTTTAAAAAAAGTTCCTTTTGCTAATGAAATTCTTTGTCCAATTTTTAAAAAAAAGCTGTATTTAAAAGGCAGCAAGCGGAACAGATGGAGGGTTTTTGATATATTTATTTATTTAACTATTTTTTTTTTTTATCAAAGGAGGATTTGATAAATGTCTTGGTCTTGCCACATGAACAGCAAATATTCACACCTGGCAGCTCTATCGTAAAATTGGGATTTAAGGGCCCAGCTTAAGGGTAACTGGATGGTAGCTCAGAGAATGTGAGGAGTGTTTATCATCTTTTTCACAGACTTCACCGTGCTAATACCATAGATCATTTGCTAATACTCCCAGTCTGTCTCTCCTGCAGTAATTATACAGCCCTGGTCGGCGTGTGGATCTATGGCTTCTTCGTCATGGTGCTGCTGGCGCTGGACTTTCTCTACTACTCAGCCATAAACTACGAGCTGTGTCGGGTCTATCTGGAGAAATGGGGTCTCGGGGGTCGCTGGCTGAAGAAGGCTCGGAGTCAGTGGCACAGGTCCATGCCGGAGGAGAGCGAAGGCCAGGCTCAGGCCCAGCCCATGGTTCCCAGCCACTACCAGCCCAGACACAGCCTCAGAGGGGAGAGTCACAGCCCCACGCTCCTTCCCTACAACACATCCACCGCATGGTGAGTCACTGTCTGTCACAGGACGCACTGCCAACAGTTTGGCGAGCATGTGTACTTTAAAGGTGCAAAAAAATCAGCAAATAGGGAAATAATGTTTTCATCACAAACCAAGCACAGCTGTTGTCTTTGCAGGAATAGTTGGCAGTGTGAAAACAATTATTCATACATAACAGACAGGTAAGATGGAAAAGGCTGTTGGAATTTAGGTGTAGATCACTTCAAGAAGCAATCTGATTATGTAGCTATGTTTTATGTGATTATGGTTGGGTTCTTTTTATTTAAAAAAAAAACCCAAATCCACACACTGTAAAACCTTAAAAAACATAGGATACCCCCGATTCAGACGTGAAACACAAGAAACCACAGGAGGAGCAGCAGAGGAGGGATTCCTCCTCCTGGACAAGCAGACATGCAACAGATGCTGTATGTGGAGAGAGAGACTTGAAAAAAGATTTAAATATTGACCAAGAAAATTGCAATATTT
>JAPZDY010000023.1:19388271-19404277 GCA_029783645.1 Ctenochaetus hawaiiensis
CACACACACACTCACACAGAGTAGATATAGGCACAGTGGTGAGGTTAAGTCCTTGTCTCTATCGGCAGGCACCAGAGTGACATCGTCCCCTTGAGACCGCTGCCCTCACCGCTCTTCTCTAAATGAATGATGATGACCTGAGACTGAACCAATCATCTGCAGTGATACTCAGAGACACAAGTCGCACTCATTCATATTCCGCAAGCAAATTCCATTTTTTCCCTCCAAAACACTGACAAACTCTCAATCCGGCGAACAGTGGGAAGTCAAACAACCGGAGTGGTCCCCCCTCCTCGCCTCGCGTACAAACAGATTTTGGCGTTTTCCTGTCACACAGATAAACGATCCTGATAGAGGATGTCATCTGAATTAGTCTGACACTTGGAGCTTCAGGGTTTTTTTTCTGCAATTATTTTTCTCACAGAACTTCTGTTTTAGCTCTTTTCTCCTCTGAGCCGAAGGGAAATCTTTCACACACCATGCACAGTGTGCGTTGTGTGAGCGGTGTGTTGTTTTTCTCACCTTGTGGATCAACACTGGACACTTGAAGGCCTGTGTCATTGAGGAGGTCTAAGGCCAAGGTCACATTGTGAAGCTGGAGGTGAAAAAGACAGAAATGTCAAATGCAAAAATAGACAACAAAGTTCAATCGAAATGAGTAATTTGTTTTAATATCATGTTATTTTATGGTTTCGACATGATGTATATTAAAACGACCATAACAACTACTATATTTGTTAGAACTGGCTTATTTTTGTAAAGCTTTGGAAATATCCTTAAATGTGTGTTGGCGGCATAGTACCTTTTGAATAAGTAATTTCATTGAATGTAAGGGCAATATAAGATAAATAAGATGATTAAAAGTAAAATTATACACTGGCATCAATTCTGGCGGTGAAGTGACATGAGTCTTGTGTCCTGTGGAGTTTCACTTATATCAGAAATGTCAAGATTTTAAGTTTTGACAGTGAATCACATAAAGATTATCAACCACACTATGAAGCAAACTAAAACTTTCAGTGTTTTCATGTATCAGTAAACCAAATTCGCCTATCTAGTTTGCAAATTTGTTTACTCTCAGTGATTTTACCCCAATCAGATTTTATAAATTGGCTTAAAATGGTCAAAAATTTGCTTACATTTGAATTTTTGCATTTTAAATCACAACACAAGCACATTATAATCCCTTCACAACTGTTTGACACATTATCTACCATCACATAATGCGGATCATGGTCAATGTATGATGTGTTTATCACCGGCAGCATTTTAGTTTTTTACGGTATCAAACAACTTTAATGTGGAGTGTAACTGTGTCCTTATTTAGTAAGTTATGCATGAGCTCATCATATCTGTGATAAAAGAGTCATAACTTTTTCATGGACTCATCTTATTGCTTCAAGTAAAGTGAGATCAAAGATATCATTAGAAGTGAGCCATGACACAGTGGTAATTATGAATCTACTTTTATTATGAGGATTGTAAAATATTAATTTTATCACATAATATGTTGTAATAAGCACAGTTTTGAATCAGGTTTCAGTGATGTAGCTCATTATCTGGTCTGCTTTGCTGGGGAATTTGATCAGATTAGAAGAAATTAGAGAAAAAAACATGTATTATGATCTTAGCACTATAATATTTATGTTATAGAGTGTTTAAATGTTTACACTCTAACCAATTCAGTCTAACTAAAATAAATTCTTATTGAAGTTGGAAATTTTTCTTTTGACCTGCTGATTTTATTGAAAATGTTGAAAAAAAGGTATATCACTGGTGAGCATTAACCTACAGAATAATGACAAGGATGAGGATGATGATGATGAAATGTGCTCATAAACCTGAGCGATGTGTCTCTCTGTCTCATATCAATGTATAACATCTCCAAGGACACACTTCAATTACTGATGTGTCAGGAGTCCATATTGAATCCATACTGTACCATCTCAGAGGCATTGACAGGGGTCAGGTTGAAGTCATGGAGTGGGACGAAAAAGCCTTCCAGCTGTCCAATCAGCAGCAGAAGAATCACACCGTCGGCAAACTGGACAAGAAAAAACAAAAACAAAACACAGGTTGTTGCAGTCTGTCCACTGGAGGTGATGTAATCTCATGGGAAGTAATTTACTGTCTGTTTTTGTTTTGTTTTCTGTTGTTGTTGTCCTTGTTTTTTTCAGAGGCATCTGTTTGTATTGAACTGTTGTATTTTTTACCTGTTTGTCCAAATCCATCACCTGCACACCCAGTGTGGACATATTGTGGTTGACAAAGTGCAAGATAGCCTGAAAATGGACATCAAAACTAAGTTAGGCACTTTGAAATACAAGCTGGTCTTATCAAGCAGACACATTAGGTTACCAAAAAAAAAATTCTTCCTCAGAGTCTGACAACAGATTTGAAACAGATTTAAAACGTCTGAAAACAACAAAATATATTATAAAAAACTTGCATGTTATTGCCCTTACATGTAATTTTGAAGATTTTGTTAATTTCATTGTTGGATATCATTAAGTTAAAGAGAGGAGGGTAAAAAAGGTAGAAATTTGGTCTGAAATGGAGGCAAAAATTAAATTTTATTCTTTTAAAGCAGTAATAATCTAGCTTTATGTCACCATTCTTTAGACTAAATTATGAGTCAAAAATTAATAATAAAACAATATTAATTGAAGGCATTAGTAGCATCCCTACTTGAAATGAGAGCTGAAACATTTAGTTAATTAAATGATTAGTCAGTCGACAGATAATTAGGTGGCAACTTCCTTGATAATTAATAATCACTGAAGTGAATAATAAATTTTACACTGCGTGCTTTTGGAAGAACATAACTAATTGTACAATCATCATGCATATATAAGTTTTATAAGTCCATGAACAGGATTTTATTTCCTGTCTTAACACCTCCATATTTGCTGTCTCACTGCAGGTGGTGTTTGGAGGGTTAACTGCTTAAACTACCTCAGCACTTCTTCTTCTCCTCTCTCCTTGTTATACCTGCTTCACCGTATTGACTTTGTGAGCCTCAAGCTTCAGCAGCTGCTCGATGGGATCTTCCCCTGGGGTGACCAGACAGCCAGAAAAGTTTGTTAAAGTCCTGGTACGCTGTAATGCTTTTTTTGCGATGACATTCAGGATGTCAAAATTGGCTCAACCTCTGACCACTCTTTCACTCTTTACTCACTTTCAGTATTGCTGAGGGAGTCTGAGTCTGCATCTCTGTGTGAAAAAGCCGGAAAAAAATAAAAAAAAAACAAATGAGGCCGTGCTTTTCTCGCACCAAAGAATTTGCACAGGACGGAAATCAGCTCACCTTTCCTCCGTTAGGACCTCCGTCTCCACATCTGATTTGATTCCACCTCCGCTGACCTGCATGAAAATTAAAGTGAGCCAAAAATTGAGCGGCAATTCCACAAGGTGTCTTTTTTTTTTGTTGTTGAGGCAGACTTGAAGCAAAAAAAAAAAAAGACTCAAACTCACTTCCACAACTACAACTTCAACCTTCACATTCGGTGGCAAATCCAGTTCAGGCTGGAAACATTTCACCATGGCAACCAACAGATGAATAGTGGCCAGAAGGTCTTTGTTGTGGATGACTGACAGGCGAGCAGCAGAGAATAAAACACACACACACACGCACAAAAAACAATTTGTACAAGTATGACAGAGCTCACAACCTCATAGTACAGAGGCAAAAAAAGGCCAAAAAGAATATAAATCCTTCAAACAAATGAACATCTTAATGTAATTTTAATACTTTGGGATACTTTAAGTTTTAAGTTCCTCCCCAAAGAAGCTTTAAATTATGTAAAAATACCTCTGATATGATTAATAATTTGTTTAATATGATATCCTGCATGGAAATTTAAACAAAGGAAGGAAAGGGAAGCACATTTACCATTTGTCTACATTAAGATGCCTATAAAAGTTGCTTAAAGGTTGCTTCTAAACTTCCAATTATTATTGCAGCTTCTATTTGCTTCTCTAAACCAGAGCCAGAAAAAAAGACGATCCTCTGACAGTTGATTAAAATAAAACACCATGATGTCAGTAAATTTTTTATCTCCACCAAATCCCTCACAGTTGGTGTGAGCTATCATGGCACCCTTGAGTTAGCACCAAATCCTGCTGTAATCCAAAGTCGATGCCAGAAGTACAGAACATTTGTTGACTTGCTGGTTGGTTGTTGTAGCCCAGCCAGCTGCGTGACTCACGCTTGACGTTCCACTTGATCCGGCTGCCGTCCTGCAGGCCCAGTCTCTTGTGGAGCTCCTCCAGGATCACTTCCAGCTTGCGGATCTGAGCAGTGCTTGTCACCGCTATCTCCTCCATGGATAACTGCACACCGGCCAACCTGGCTGTTGAAGTTACACAATCATCATCATCATCATGTGGGGTTAGTTTTGAAGGCAAGGGCTGTGCTTTGGATCTTAGAAGTGACAATATTTATGTGAATTTAAAGGAGAAACGCTTGTTAGTTTTCATTTTCAATTTAAATACTGATGAAGTGGGAGTAAGGCAATGATAAATGACTGGTAAATCATATGAATGTGTATTAACTCACACAGCAGGTGATGAAGCACCAGTCCATCGTACAGATCCTCCTCCAGACTCTGAACCACTATGTGCTCTGGTTTCAAAGTGCTATTGATCCAATAAACCAAAGCCTACCAAGACACAATTTATCGCACAGTCAGATGCATCAAACACTTTCATATTCTTACCTTTTTCTTGATTCCAGTGAGCCAAATGAAAAACAGTATAAAACCTAATTTTGTTCATAATCTCCATCAACTTTCAGAGATAATATGATCTTAAATCAGATGGAAATTATGACAAATTCAAATGACTCCTCCAATATAAGCAAGGTTTCATTCGTTTGTCCTCCCAACTCTACATATGAGACATGTCAGGCTTATTGAGTTATTTATTCATTCATTGCCGCTCGCATAAAGCACTTGTGCTGCCATCTTTTCCAATCAAAACGTATTTCAAAGTCAGATCCTGCACACTCCTGCAGACTGCTCGCCATGACTCTCTGATCTGTCTCCTATCACCTCTGATAATTATGTTCATTAAAATTTCACCGGTCCCTCCACATCTCTCCCTGCATCAGATATTATTCATGCCCCTTACTGCACACATACATTCAGGCCCTGTAATGTATTTCCTGTGTAGCATTTTATCTCCAGCTCACTCAAAACGCACAGGGAGTCTCGGATATGTGGCAGTCCGGATGTTACAGTAAATATTAAAAAGAAGAAAGAGACTGAGGTCTTTATGTAGATGAAAGGAATTAACTACTTACTTCCTTTAGCTTTTCAAGTTTGGGGTCTCTCAGAGATGTGGGCTGAATAATCTTCTGCTTCTCTTCTGTGTGAATATATGCAAACTGCATTGTGAAGACAGTATTTTTTAAACTTTACAGTGTTTTATGTGCTGTAAATTGTGACTGACAGCAGACATCTTATGTAGCTCTTTGGGAATATTCATTAAAAGGCAACACCCCTGTGTTTGCTATTTAACTTTACATTTCCAGTATTTATTATTTCCTTCTCAGATGTAGAGAGACAAAGGCACAAAGTAGCTTAAAATTGGCAAACAGCAGGTCAACTTAGCGACTGGTTGGTAAATAGAGTTGAGAATTTTAGCAGCCAGAGAACCTGATGTTTCCTGTAGGAGGTGGTGGAGACCAACAACTGAGTTAAAAGATAAACTGTAAAATGCGTTTACATTCACCAGGCGGCAAGACACACAACACTGAATAAATGCTAATGTTGCTACATGTCCGCTGCAGTTACAAATAAGCAGCTGTTTGCTTATAAGTTTACCACATTAATATACTGTATTCTGTATGTCATTACAGGCAAAAATTGCAGATTTAAAGATTGAAATGAAATGTCTTCACTGCAAAACCTCCTATCAGTAATGTTTGATGATACAGAAATGATGTTCATTGTGAGGGATGACGCCTCTCCTGACTGCTGATAGATTATCATATTGAAGGAAAATAAAAGCAAACAGATGGCTCCTCAAAAGTGGGAAAAAAGGTGTTTCAAAAAGGTGTTGTTATTTCTAAACAACAACACGCTTTATATAACGGTTTCCTGTGGACAACAGTACATGATTCACTGTAAGTTACCTAAAACAAGCAAGAGCACCGGTATGGATCTATAAAGAATAAATCCAAAAGCTGAGTTAAGACTCTAGCAATTTAAATTTACCAAATTAAAATAAGATTTTGAATAAGAAACTGTACCATTTTTGCTATTTTGTGCAGCCAACAGTAATTAAATGTGTGCTTAAGTTCGTATGAATATTGTATTATACCTGCGAACCCAAACATACTATAAAAGTCATGAATTAAACTGATCAATATATACATGGGTCACTGGAACTTATGACAGAATAATTAACAGTTTACTGAATGAACACATACTGTACCCTGAAAAGACTTAAAGTCCAATGTTTCTTCACTTTTTCGATTCTCAAAGATATCAGCCTCCATCGCTTCTTCTCAAGGTGAGATTTTCACCACCTGTCAACAAAACCTGCAGAGGAGTCAACTGTGGGAAGAGGTGCTTAAATATACACCACAGAAACAGTAAAGAAAGACATCAACATGGCAGGAAGTCTGTCTCTCTCTATATGGGCTCCTTGACCATATTGTTCAATTGCCAGCTGCTGCAGGGGAGTAACTCACTGACCCGCAGTGGACGATGCTGATTGCACTGCATGCAGCTCACTGCTGTGTGGAAATCATGTGCTTTGAAAAATTTCCACTTTTCAGCCACAAAGCAAAACAGCTCACCTACAATGCATCTCAAGAGTTAGATTTCATAAGTGGTTTATTTTATGATTTGAGGGTGTTAAGAAGTTTCTAAAAACGCAAAGGAGCTGGTCAAAAACGTAAAAATAAGGAAACGTTGAGCTTCCTCACTTCCTTTTTCTCTTTCTCAGTGTTTCACATAACACTCAACAGATCAAGCACAGTGAATCCCCACAGATCTGCAGGGCTGCACCTCTTCCTCTAAACATTTTGAATCATACGTTCTGAGACAAAAGTGCCAGAGCAGCGAACACATGAAGCAACACAGTCGGACTAAACTGACGTGTGTCACTCTGTTGTTTCCTGGATCTGGAGAACAAAAAAAAAAAGCCTCGGTGAGCAACTTTTATTCTCCTCTTTGTTTGTGTTTGTGCTTCTTCCTTTTCCTCAGGTTGGACAATAACTTTCAAACAAGGTCGTAAAAAAAAAGTGTAATTGAATGAACTTACCTTCAGCACGCTGAGAGCGACTCGACAGAAGTGGGTGACTTTAGCCAAATTGAGTTCCTTGACTGATGTCAACTCCTGTCAGAAAATGGCGAAATAAGAAGTGGAGGGCGAGACTCAATCTGAATGAAGTGAGTGTAAATTTTTATCAACACAAAAGCTCTGACTGCACTCAATTTCGAACCATTGCTCGAACAGGAAATAACATGTCACTGGGTCGACAGGAAAGATAAGCACAAACAAGAGGATGTAGAGAGGAGAAGAAGGTAGCACTTCCTCTTTTTGATAGCAGCTCTGCGCAGTGTTTTTCATGTCCTGGGTCACAAACTGCTCTTCAGACTCTAATAATAAGTTTGTGTCGAGAGAAATACAAAGGAGAGACTCTTCGGGAGGCTACAGATGTATTGTTTGGAAAACAACACTTCAGGTGGGAAAAGAGAAACATGACACTCGGAGGCCTGAGCCAATCAAGTTCAACTCACACATCTCCATCTGTGACCGGCTGGATCAATTTAATGTCACCTGGTCTCTGGCCTTCCTCATTCTCCAATAAACATACCAAAAGAAGAAGAGAAAGAGAAGAAAAAGGAGACAACAAACCAACAAAGCCCTGTATGTGCACTGGCCTTGTTGAAAATAAGAGAAAGGACCACCCATCAGCCAGACGAAGGGGCAATTTGGGGGATGTGGAAGGTTACCATAGCAACAAAGGAATGAGACAAGAAAATAAAGGCCTAAAATAAACCCATAATTCCTTTAGCTAAACCCAAATTGCAGGAATTGGCTGTTCCAAAGCCAATCTCACTCAAAAGCCAAAGCAAATCTAACCTATCAAACAAGTGAGAGATTAAATGCAATTCTCATTCTGTTTGATTTATTTCTTGATTGGCAAGATAGTACAAAAAAAAAAAAAAAAAAACATACAGGGGGTGTGAGCCATCCAGCATGAGTGCAGTTTAGATCGACTCAGCCACTTTCTCAATAATTCAGCCCCGGCTCTAAAATAGATGAGTAGTCCTGCACTGTACGTCTCCAGGTGACACCGCGGGACCCACTCTGCTTCAGGGGAGCACCGAGAGGTCCAAGCGTCCCCAGGGAGCCATCTGAAAGGCCGGTCAATACGAAGGTACTCTGGGACTCTCCTGGGACGGTGAGAGCTTGCTGCACTTAAGGCAGGAGGCAACAGCATCAGTCTTTCAGTATGGCTTAAGCTGCAGAGTGCATAGTTCCTTCAGCTGCATAAGCAAATACAGTGCATACATATAAAGAATAAACAAAGCATTATCAGATATTTTATCATATATAATACAGATCATTTCAAGTTTTTAAAAGAATAGACAAAGATCTTAGGCAACAGGCACATTTGCTGTCTTGTCAAGAGTTGGATGAGAGGCACAAGACTGGTTAGCTTAGCTTAGCTTAGCATTAAGATGACAGCAGGGGGAATGAGCTAAATCCTACAAAGGCAAAACAAAGTGTAGCCTGTTTGAAGTCCAAATCAGAAAAATTATTTTTGACATGTTTATGTACTGTATATACAAAGCTATTATGTAATTAAATATATACTTTCTGCAGAAAAATAACTTTCTAATACTGCAGTCAATTCAAAACAGCCAGTTAGACAACAAAAGGAAGAGAGCTGAAAGCTATGTGAGATAACAATGGCTAGCCATAGCTGAGGCTTATTTAATTATTTATTGATTAAATTTTGAATATAATTTGGTTTGGTTTTCGGTTTTTTCTGTAGTGTGTAAATTAAATAAAGCTATTTTGATGAAATGACTTCAGTCATGATGGAGCTAAGAAAAAAAAAGCCAGCTAAACTCTTGCTAACAGTGCTAGCCTAGCAGGGTAGCTGTCATTTCAGCCTCTGACTTGAAGACTTTGTGTAATTTAATGTGGTTATTAATTTACCATAAAATCAAAATTTTATTTTGTCAATTGTAACTAAATACCAAGGACATGTACATATAATTAAAACTAGGTTTAATTTCTAAACAGTAACTAATGAGAAAGATGGATGAACACATCTTGCCAGATAAAATATTGTCTCCTTCGATCTAATATTAGCTTAATATTCAGCATACAAACATAAGGGTGGTTATTGATTATCTCATTGATCTCTTGGCAAGAAAGCAAACAAGTGTATTCCCCTTACTCCTAACATGCACACAAAGCATTTTAGATAGGCCAACTGTACAATATGTAACAGCATTTTCCACTTTCTTAAATATTCTGCGATAGAGAGTCGACTTGAACACACACAAATGTTTTCCAGTTTAACATTTTGCCTGCATATATTTTTCCCATAATGGCTGTGTATTCAAATGCAGGGCTAAAGGTTACAGAGATTCCTGTGTTGCAGTGAACATTCGAGGAAGAATAAATAGGCTACTGACATTTGGGGAGGATTAAATAGGCCACTAACATTCAGAGCCTTTTTCAGGCGACTCCCCATGGGTCTTTTTAAGTCCCACATAATGATGACTTTCATTCCCAGTTGGTCTCCTCCAGTGTCCAGGTTGTGGTGCATAATGTCAGTGCAGGCACAGGGCAGTGTTCGAAGTATTGTCGGGGGGTGAAAACTTGAAAAAGTTCACTCTGAGTTTTTGTAGTTGGTGAACAGGTTGTAAAGGACTCTTAGGGTGGACTTGAGGTTCAGGTTTACAACATCTGCAAAACAGAATTTGAGACAGCAGAGGCCATTAGAGTTTGATTAACTTTCTTGTGAAGTTTCATAAAGAAAATTTAGACCTTTGAAATGTACAAAGCTAATTTTATAAGAGACAAATTGTGTCCTTGAAACATTTATACACGGAACAAACGGGCTGTGCTAATAAAATCATATTTACAATGCAAGGAGACTGTTTTATGATTGCTGTTGGACTACTTTCCTCCCAAAGGTTATTTGTAATTTTGGAAATTAAATGGAGCTGAAAATAGCTCCCAAGAATTTGCAAATAATTTTCATGTGACGTGTTTCTTCTTTCCAAAAGAGATTCGAAGGCTAAAAAATACTTTTAGCTCTCTTTGTCAGTAACACTGTGTACTACATAAGTGCTTATTTGCTTGTTGTAATCTCTCATCACAACAAGGTCTTTTAAAAGTGATTCAAGCCAGACACCATTTTGTTACAGCAGTGCCAATGCATCACCATTTGAAAAAAGGATTTCTTAAGCTCCTTATCTTCTGCATTCCCCTGTTAGCTTGGGTGACACTGTTGATATCATTAGCAGCTTTGGCATCTCTACTTCCATGCAGATGTGCACAAACCACAGATAATAGCTGTGATGTCTAATTACAGCAAAAAACCCGTTAGGCGTGATTGCAAGTGGGGTTTTTGTCGGAAAGATGTTTCCTTTTCGGCTTCTTTGCAAAAAGAAAAAAGCATTTGCAATTTAAGAAAGTGCAAAGAAGTGATATTTGCAAATGTCGAAAATTTACCGGGGCTTATTCTGGTTAAAAATTCATATATTTATAAATTATATGAACATCTCATTTCATCCTAAATGACTGAGCACATTGCAAGTACAATAAAATGTAGATAAACAGAAAAATAGGATCAAGCAATTTAGGCCAAAGAAAACATTAAAACAAAGAGCAAAAACAAAAGTTAATATTATGCATGAAGCAAGAAATAAGTAAGTTATTAAAAACGAATCATAAATATAAAAATATGGGGGAAAATGTGGAACAGTATGTGTTTCAGGCAACTGTGAAGAGTGAAAATAGAAGTGCAACATGGGACGTCATGTGAAAAAGCTCTGGAGATTATGTAGGGATACAAGTGAGAGGCGTAATGTACAGTTTTATTCATTGTGCTGAGATATTCACACAAACATTTAGGTCCCTCAATCTGAGATTTAACTAGAGATGAAAAAATTCAAGTAAATTGTTCTGTAAATATCATATTCTGTAAATTAAAGTGACCAATGAGTACCTGATAATAATGTGAACACTTTAGCTATATAAAATACTGATTACAGTTTTGGCAAATGATCGCACTCTGAGAGGTGTTTGCAAAGACTCTGTAATAGCTTTTTTATCTCTGCATGGGGTACAGAGAGTGTAATGGGTTGCTAAGATGCAAATTTCTGTGAAAAAACAGAGTACCAACTAATAATCATTATAATAGCAACAACAACTTGTCGCCAGTAAGCTGTAATTTGTTTGTTTAATAATGAGCTCTTACTTTCTGTTAAATAAAAAAGGGTTGGTGTATTTAAACTGAACAACAATGTGTTGCTCATGGCTGAATGAACAAAGCCACTTCCATCCAGCTTTAGAGCCTAAGAGTGAAGCAAGGTTTCCACCTACTGGACAATCTTTGACATGACACCTACTGTGGGATGTCAGACTTCCAACACCTTTTTAAAGGTCCCCAGTCAGAGCAAGACGCTCATAAAGTCAGTCAGCCTCCATAAAATCTTCTCCAGGAAAAATCACACTTTATGTCTTTTATATGATCCTGAAATAATGTAATATTTCTATGATGTATGTCGTTAAAGTACCTTCTGGTCTGGCTTTGGGTTTCTTCAGGCCTCCATCCTGCATCAGTTCGAAGGCAAAAGCCACATTGTGGACCTGAGAGGACACAAAATGAGGAGTCAGTAAACTGGTGATTTGCAAAATCTGACTAATAAATTTACCTTTTCAAGGATAAAATATCACCTTCTGTTCGAAGCTCTCAGGGGTGAGGAAGAAGTTGTACAGAGGAACAAAGTAGTCTTCTAGGAGCCCCATCAGTAACACCAGATACACTCCATCAGCAAACTGCACACAAACACACACACATACAACCAGCATAAAGATCTACTGCTCATGCAATATCAAAACTGAAGAAGGAGATCAGATGGAATTATTTGTGTTTAATATCAAAATGGTAGATGATGAAAATCTATTGGATAATTAATACTTTTGATCATTTTAATAATCCACTCGACAGATGAGTCTGTAGACAAACCTTCACGTCTCTCACCTGAGTTTCCAGCTCAGTAACTTCCAGGTTCAGCTTGTTGAGGTGTTTGTTCACAAAGGTGATGAGAGACTGGTGACAGAATCAATAATGTATTAATAACTTTCACCGTACAATTAATATTATTATTAAAATATTATCTTTTATCATGCAAAGAAAAGGTTTTTAATACCGTTTTTACTACGTTGAGCTTGTCAGGTGCATGATCCAACAAAGTGTCAAACGCATCCCTCTCTGTCGTAAAAAAGAAGGAATTATGAGGTAATGAAAGCTTAAAGGAATCTGACATGTTGAGTAATGTCAGAGGTGTCAAATGTTTGCTCGATCACACTCTTAAATCTGTGCTGTGGATATATATGTCGATATCCAGCAGATTGTTATATATTATATATTATATATATTTATGCTACATAAGGCTGGTACTCACCAAATCTTCCCATCATCATTCTAAAGAAAAAAAGAAGATAAGTGACACTTAAAAATACATTCTCATGCTTTAATTATCATTGGTAAAATATATAACTATTAGTTTAAGCAGAGGCCGGTTGCTGATAAAATTAGCAAATAAGCAAATAAGGAAACTTAATCAGTTCTTACTCTGTGGTGCTGGTTAGCTCCTTGGTTACTAAAGCAGTCTGCAGGATGCCCTCTCGTTTCTGCCCAAACAAATTCAAAACACTTCATTTAATGCATGAAATAAGAACTAGAACTGTTGATGCATAGTATGAAAATTACATGTGCTGGCAAGAAGAAGACAATAAATGGCATATAATTAAAGGTGAATTAAGCATTAAGCCATTAACTGACACTGTACACACCATCACTATGATGCGCCAGCATTATTATATTACTGTTTAGATTATTTTCTTGTCATAATTGTGATTTAAACAGCTCTTGATTTTCTGTGGTTGTGTCAGGGATTTTATTTGTGACTTTACAAAAATTTGTGGTAGATTTTAGTATAATTATCTGCCTTATGTTGTTTACCTGTAACTCACTTTTTATTTTTTTTTTAATTCTTAATCTTTTCAATCCATCCCAACATTACTGCACATAATGACGATGCATGCCAAACCCTGTGTGAGACACTTTACCTTGACTACCACCACCTGCACAGAAACATGCTCGGGCAGCCTGATGGGGGCCTGGAAGTGCATCGCAAGAGCCACCAGCAGATAGACGATGGCCACGAGGTTTTTTGAATGAATAGCTGTAACAGAAAATCAGATGAGAGGACTGCCAGCTGCAAACAAACACGGTGATGTGAGCAATTTTCTACAGATCAAAGGTAGCTGTGCTTTTTTTCACAGAGAAAAGAAACATTAAAAAGCTGAGAGGAGTTATCAGATCAAGAATTAATTAAATGCTCTTTAGAGGAGAAAACAGGATTAAATGCTCTTGTTGTGAAATACAAATTATGTATTAAAAACGCATTCCACCAAACTTATAAGCAAGTTTAGTAATAAACAACCTGTAAGAAACAGATGTGTAATGTCTTCTGTGGAAGCGCTTCAAAGTTTTACAAAACAACCACAATAATGTCACTGGGATGTCATCAGTTATTTTTGCTTGAACTTGAGACTTTTTTCTTATTTTCATCAGAGACCTCGCATTACAAAGAAAAGGTGTGAAGATAAAGAAAACAGGTGGGCATGTGGGAGATGAATAAAACAGTCACATTGGGGGAAATGAAGGTTCTTCTATTTTTGAAGCTTGACCCATTTTAGTAACAAAGACCTCGTCCACACATACAGGGGTATTTTTTAAAGCCAGATGGTTTTCTCTTCTTCTTCATTCTCTCATCCAGACATGATAAATAGTTTTTTCCTCTCCACATGTCGGTACTGCAGAAAAATATTCTGATTATCTTCACGCTGGCCTGAATTTTCAAGAAGATCCATTTTCAGTGACCTAAAACTGTGTTTGTATGTGGATGAAAGGCCAAAACAAAAAGTTTGGTTTGAAAATTAGCCATGTACATGTGGCTAAGGCAGAAAAGCCTCTGCTGCTTTAATGTTCGCCATTCCTTTACAATCTGTCTTTTCACTTTATCCAACCTTATGAAAGTGCTGTACTTGCACATCACACGAGCTTTAGTAAAGGCAGCAAAGTCACTGAAGTCGATGTAAAACTCACAGTCCACACTCCACTCGATGGTCCAGCCGTGAGGCCGCAGCAGTTCGTTGACGGCCTCCAGAACCGTCTGAAGCTTCTGCTTCTGTCCGATCTCTGACTGGGTCACTTCAGCCACGTTCAGCTTCCTGCCTGACAGCTTTTCTGTCAGCAACAAGAGAGATGAAATACACAACATAAGCTCAAACACACGAGGGAAGACTTTCCATACACAGAGGAGTCCTAACTGAATGTGTGCAGTATTATGCAGCAGTACTGTGTTCTACTGAACAGACATACTGAAGCAAAAACGTACAAGGGTTTAAAAAATCGATGTGGGATTTAATGGTTGGAAAACAAGGACAAGTTGATCTTGAAAATGTAAAAACGCAGCGCTGCAGACAACAAAGATGACTTGCCGAAGAAGACTCCTCTGCTCTAAGCGATGGGGGATTTAAAAAGCTTATCTCAAGTGTGTGGCTTCAAATATTAAAAGCAGAAGAAATGAGCAACACTGATATAAAATGGAAATCTGATGCAATAAAAGACTGAGATTACACGAGGTGCGTAAGTGGATAAAGGAGTGTGAAAACTGAAAAAGGCTCGAACAGAAATGAAGAAAATCGCACATCACACGACAAAATGTTTCCCGCTGTGTGTTTCAAATGTTGTTCATGCCACTTTGGCAACATTTAAAAACCATGTGTCAGTGCTGTTTTCTGTAAGCTGGCTTTTGTAAATAAATATACAAGTTGTTCATGTTCTTGTTGTGATAAATGTCATCGAATGAGACCGTATGTCAGGCTGCAATGATTAGCCGGGGTTTTCTCAAAGGACTGTAAGAGGGAGCAAAGAAGAAGAAAGTAGTTGGAGGGTGCAAATATGAGGAGCTGTGGAGGGAGTTTGAGCGTGTACATTTTCTACTTGATTACACAATAACACCAGAGAATTTAAGAACCTACATGCAAGAAAAATTATGTAAGAAATGCAATGGAGCATGAGAAAAAAACACAAAGGAACAAAGAGAGAATACTGAAAGACTGCAGGGATTCAATAACTATAATGCAGCTTTTTTATCTTGGCTTAAAGTGATGTGCAGTAGAAGTTAGACGCACAAAAGCTGCTGTGAGAGTTGTTACACACAAGAAACCGAATTTCTCACCAAATAATTTCTGGAGCACTTGTCCGTCATAACAGTCCTCCTCCAGGTCTTTGACGATGATCCTGTCTTCCTCCAACTCGCTGTTGATCCAGTCGATCAGGACCTGATCACACATCAGAAAACAATCAACCGTCTTTCCCTCTGTGGGCTGTTTTATTAACATTTTACTGCTCAGACTGAGCAGAGGTGACATGTGTGCAACATGTGGTCCCAGATTACCTTCAGGAGATCTTTAAATTTAGGATTTTCCCGTGATGTCGGATCCAGCATGATCCTCTCAGCGTTTTCCTCTGATGAAGTTCATGTGGGAGACATGAGGACAGTCAGTGTGTAGAAATTACATTAAGCTCAAAGTTACTTTCAAAAAAGAGATTTTTTTTTTTGTCTCACACTCTCACACACACACACACACACACACACACACTCACACATACTCACACAAAAACACAAACTATGTTCCCATCACTTTAGTGTCAACAATGATTCAC
>JAPZDY010000023.1:19418799-19437948 GCA_029783645.1 Ctenochaetus hawaiiensis
CTAAACACATCACACAAATACATCATCATCTGTTTAGCAAAATGAGAAATTTCCACATAGAACTACCTCATATGCAACTGGCAAGAGGACGTGACAGAAGACTGAGAGATAGTCACTGTTATTCATTCCCACCTGAAATATCAGAGTGAAACCTCATTAAAACAAAGTTGTGCACACAACGATTAAAGTAAAGTTGATATCAGGATTAGTTGAATGGAAATACATCAGTGCCAAATTAAAAAAATAAAATGTAGTGTCTCTGGTTTTGACTTCAAAATGTGGTAAAGCTGCTTGTTTGCTCCACAGTCACTGTGATTTGATATCTTTTAACAAACAGTCTGTATTTACTTAACTTATTCCAAGGTACATTTATATTAAATCCTGTGCCTCTGTCTTTGCCAACACAGTTGAAGTCTGATTCTCTGAGATGAGGCCAGAATTTCTGATGCTCGTAGCGGTGCCATGAGAAGTAGAGCACGCTGGGAAAAAAAGGGAAGTGTGCAGGATTTAATATGCTGGAAGAAAACATCCCAGTAAACAATTCAGGATCTGACCTTCAGGAAAGACTCACCTTGGATCATCTTCGAAACAATACTGCACCCCTTGACCATGATGTATGTCCCAGTCAACTATCAACACCCTGAAAATTCATAAGGATGCAAATAAACATATGTTGGCAGAACAAATACAATTTTATTCTAACAAAGTAAAAAATAAACAAAAAAGATCTGAGGTTATGTTACCTTTCAACACCATATTTTTGCTTTGCATATCGAGCTGCTATGGCCACATTATTAAACACACAGAATCCATTGGCAGCGCTGCGCATACTGTGGTGTCCTGGAGGTCTGTAAACAATGACGGGAAAGTGATTTTAGTAATTATTAATCATATACTTTGTACAACAAACAAATGATGTTGAACGACTACATTATTAGTCCAACAGCCAATTTAATTTTAAGCTGTGAACAAATATTTGCATTTTACCACGATTTTTCTAAATGCTATGTTCCACAAAAACCTAAGGATTTCTATGCTTAATTGATTAATGGCCTCACCTGACCAGCGCAATGCCATTCCTCACCTTCCCCGTCATAACATTGTCCACGAGTTGCAGTGCAGCCCCTGCAGCCAGCTTGGCACAGTGATAGATGTTCTAGGACAGAAAATGTTGAAGAGGAATGATTAACCAGGAGACGAGTTTTCATCACCACAACCTGACAATCATCACACAAACCACTGAATGAACAAACATGAGACTAACTGGGTGGAAGTAAACGTCACCGTATTGCAGGGTGAACTCCTTCAGGTCCTCCAGAGACAAATAAGGGGTTGTCTTCACTGCCTCCAAGTACTCCTCACTGTTGAGAGCAATAAAGTACATGTAGTTGATTGACTTTAGGCTTTTTTTTTTATTTCAGCCTGATGCAGATGTAGAAAATTAACTGCATCGGGTGTTCAAGATCAGGACTGACCTGTGAACCAGCAGAATGTCAGCATCTGTTGCCTCACGTACAGGTATGGAGACACAGCGATCAGCCAGACCGCTCTTGACCAGAGCTTCATGACTCACTGTCAGGCGCTCAGGTACCTCAATTTTACACATAGGGCTGGAAAAAATAAATTTAAGTAATGCTGCATACATTCAAAAAATGCGATGAGGTTTGAGCTTATGATTCTTTTTTATTCTGAGCTACTGAATGCTCTGAGTGCCCTGATCTGTCTATAGATTCCATACAACTAATTTGGGTTCTACCATTTAAAATGTATGGTTTTCAAATGTTAATTATTAATGTTTTAGCCATTTTAGTTTTACAGGTTTTGTGGAAAAAATAGCCTAAAACAAGAAAACAGCACAGTGGTACAAAATCTAGTATGAAAAAGATCAAATTGTTAAATAAATATATATTTAAAGGCAAATGAAATTAAATAACAGTACAAAAGGAAGCTGCAGAGCAGGCCAGCAAAGAGTAAATATGAAGTGCTGCAACAAAAACAACAAAGAAAGTGTAAAAATACCATTGATATGCTGGTACAGATTTAAAAGTGATTGTGATAAATATAAACTAACTCAAATGTTAGAGACAGTCCAGGTGCTCCTCACTAATCGACTCGGTCGGCAACAACAATCGGCATCTTCAGATCTTACCAATAACAATATAGTCATCATATGGTATTGATTACCAGGTGTACTTTAAATATTTAGGAGACACGAATCACAAATCTCAATGTTACTAATGAAACACTAAAATAATCAAATATTTAACCCTTGAAACTCTATTTCTCAACATCACCGACAGTAACGCAAGCAGTTACACAAGGATGAAGTAACTTAAATGTCCCGTTGATATCACTATTATCTTTACTGTACTGACATAAGTTGTAAACCAATGTGCACAGAAGAGTGAAAAAAGGTGATATGCGGATACAAATACTATACAGTCGTATTATATCGTTACTGTTATTCTGGTGAGTGATATTCATCATGATTTAGGTTATTGAGGTTAACTAATCCACATGCACCAAAGTTTGTCTAAAATACGAACTTACTCAACCCAGAGCAGTTTATATTTGGTCATCTCCTCATCATAAATCAATGCGGTTTCCATCTTCATCCTCCCTCTGAACAGCTTTGTACTCCTTACACTTTAACCGACTGCTTCTTATAATTTTTTTACTGAGCAGAGGAAGCTAACAGAGAACTGCGCAACATTAACAGACACCTCTGTAACCCGCGTAAAGCACGTTACTCGTTGTAAACAACGTGAATATGGGTGAAGTCCATGGATGCAAACTGGATACAACAACTGAGGCAGAGACCTGTTCGTTTATGCCAATGAACGTTGCTCAGTGGCGCATGCGCAATGAAGAAAAAATGCGCGGCTTCCGGGTCCGAATAAAACTATACTGCGCAAGTTCAACGGCTCCACTGGGGCCCACCTTCAAGTCACTCGGGCTCTCCCGTACTTGCTCGACAGTTTCCGTGGTCATAGTTGCGCGTTCACTGACTATATCTGGTATTTACCTCGCTATGGCCAGACAGACTATGAAAAGTTATCGTTTTCCCAAAGACATCATAACTATGACACAAATTTTGTTTGCTGAAACTAAGTAACAGCTTTTGAATATTGCCTTTGATTTTCCACAAAAGCAGATTTATGGAAGTAGTATATTTTTAAATAACTGAAAGACAAATGTGAGATAACATGGTCCATACTTTAATAGGAAGCAAGGACAAAAAATAGTACAACACAGAATCAATAAACAACAGATAACTGGTATAGAATTACAAAACAGATCAGATGACATGGGAAAGTTTGGCCCGGCGAGCCACTGCAGACATATTTGGATTTGACTATCTTTAGCAAGAAGTGGCTGTTTTTCTGTGGGAAATAAATTTAAAGCAGGGAACTGTGTCTCTTGACATTTAATTAAAGAATTTTTCTTTTTAAATAATAAACATCCAATACAGTTTCTTTAAGAGTCTTGGTTTAGGCCACTTTGGAATTCAGTCTCTGGTCTGCAACAACACTAAAACTGCTGAAAAATATATTTTCCCGGGGATTTTAAACCATGATTCACGTGGCCTCAGAAACCATCCCTCCCACATCTCCAGTCCTCCCCACCTCAACATCTTCTGTCCTATCTGCTGTTTCCTCTTGTGTTCTCGTGGGAAAAGTTGAGCTCCTTTCCTCTATCTCTTCCTCTCCTTTGTCCTCCTTTCTTTTCCTTTCCTCTCCACCTCTTCTGCTCGACCTGCACACCGTGAGAAGGGCTCCTCTGCATCTCTTTCTGAATGATGGGTCGCAGGCAGCATAGAGAAGAGGGTTGAGGCACGAGTTGAGATAAGCTAAACAGGTGACGTACGGCTGAGCGGCCAGTAAAAGCTGATCCAAAGAGCAGGAGTAAGGGACAAAACCAAACTCCAGCAGCATGGAAACAGTCTTGTTAACATGCAGAGGCAGCCAGCACAGAAAGAAGGCCATCACTAAAGTGACAATGACCCGGAGGAGTCTTTGCTGGCGCCTGCGGTCAGGACGAGGGCCCCGTCCAAAGTGTCTGTTGAGGAGTTGAGCCAATGAGCAGTAGCAGACCAGCAAGATGATAAGAGGAAGCAGGAAGCCTATTAGAGTTGATTTAAGACTCAAGGCTGCTGCCCACCACATCTCCGCTCTCTCTCGATCTGTCTCCTCCAGCCCCGACCCAATCAGCATGGAGTAATCCATCTGGCAGGAGAGAAACACTGACCCAGAGTCAGTAGGATGAACTTCCTCTAGCTGCCATTCATCCTCAGATTCAGGGTCCATCTCCACCTCCCTGACGGAGCGCAGCAGCAGGCCGGGAAGTGCCAGCACTCCAGCTAGCATCCACACCCCTCCAAGTATCCACAAAGCCTTGTTGGGGCAGCTTTGTGGGGCGTGGTGGCCGGAGTGCCGGTGTCCAGTCAGAACCCAGTATCTCTCTATGCTGAGCATGCTCAGGCTGAACACACTGGCGTACATGTTGAGAGCAGTGAGAAAGCTGCTGATTTGGCAGAGGGGTTGCCCAAAAGGCCAGTGGTAGCCCATCGCTGTGTAGACGGCCCACAAAGGGAGAGTGACGAGGAAGCAGAGGTCAGCTAATGCTAAGCTAGCTATGAGAGAGTCTGTCAGCATGCGTGAGGGACGAGGGATGGAGGGAGGATGAGAGGAGGAGGTGGAGGAGGAATGGGAGGAAGGTCTGCAGCTTCGGCCTGAGGAACATTCATAGTTCTCCTTGTTCTTTGGAGGAAGTGACCCGTGGTGAAATCTAACATTAGCATTCTGCCGACTGGTTCTGAAAACTCTAGTGCAACAGATCTTCCCAATTCCAGTTTTATCTCCAGTCCTCATTCCCCTTCCCTCGGCTCGGTCCAGGTAGACCCAAAGCACCAGGCTGTTGCCAAGACAACCAACCAGGAAGGCCAGCAGGTAGATGGAGGGGATGATGGAAAAGGAGGGGGACCAGTCACTGTAGTCGCAGTGGAAGAGGGGAGGTGGAGATGAGGAGGGAGATGTGAGGAAGTCTGCATCTGACATCTCTGAATCCATCTTTTCAGTCTCTATATGAAATAATGTGCCATTAAAATCACTGGAGGTTCTAATATTTGGTAAATTCTTGCTGATAAATAACTAGAAGAAAAGAATCCAAACTCCTGCACTGGATTTGGAAGTGGAAGATTATTCCCCCATTAACTTCCTCACCTTCCTCAAACTGCTTATTTGGACACTGAAAATTCAAAGAAACACATAGAGAGAGTTAAACTTTCGAAACAGGTAAAAATACTGTAAACACTGTAGAGGCACACCAGGCTGACGTGTGCAGCACAAGTCCAGATACACATTTATTTTAGGATTCTTTTTTTTCCCAGGAACTTTGAGCTAATCTGCCCAAAAATGTTGTGAACATTCAACAAACAGCCACAAAATGTCATCAGAGCATGTAAATTGCATGTTTGGTGAGTGTCTTAAAAATATTCTGCTCTTAATCATACAGTTAAATGATAAAAAAAAACCCCACAGACTCAAGCTAACTATATGCTTGAGGTTATTATTACAATTTGAGTGAAAGAGTTTCATTCCGACAAGAAAACCAGAATCAGAACTGCATAGATCCAAGAAAAAGTTAATGGGCTCTAGATGCAGAAAAAGACAACAGATTCTCACTATAACCGCATGTTTTGCAGTTTGATTACATTTCAGTAATGAAGACCCAGTCCTGAGCTAAATTATAATGAAGCTTGAAAAAGGACACTTACCTCAGCTCAGAAGTAATCCGATCAGAGATGCTGATTACAGTGTGATGATTATCATGAAGTGAAATTAAGCCACTGTCCTCTCATCCTGTCCTGTCGTATTTCACTTTCACTCTCTGTGTTTCTCTCTCAGTCTCCACATCTGTCCTTTGCTGTGAAGAAGGTGCGCCCTCCTCTACCACTTGAATATATAGCAATGCCCCCTACACACACATGCACACACATTTGCACACATGCAGGCACCTTAAGCCCTCCTTTCTCTTTTTTTTTCTCAAAACAGACCACCCCAGCAGAGAGTTACGAGACCTGCAAACAGCCCCCCCCCAAATACAAACACACACACCTCCCAAGAGACACAATAACACCACCAATCCTTCCCCCTTAAACAAACACAACCCAGGACACACAAACTGATCCCTCCCCAAATCCTGTGGTCTGTCCATATTCTCAATGCACAGACACACACACATCCAAATGCACATACAGTATACAAAAGTGTGCAAACACAAACAAACCAGTTCTCACACGTTCAAACAAGCAGTGTGTACAGTGGTCAAATCTAACAATCCTCACTGAGGACAAACAACAACAACAACAGCCCTCACATTCAGAGTCAGAACAGCCTCCATGGATGTATTCAAAAGGCCTTCAAACAATCGTTCTGGAATAAAAAAGGGACAATGAGGACAGTTTAAAGGTGAAGGTAGATCCCGAACTGCAGCTGTGTTATCTCTTCCAATAAGGAAGCTGCCAATTCACAGTAGAGAAATATATTAAGGGACTGTTTTAATAGTGTTTTCAATGTGTTTCATAGTCTAAATATCAAGACCTGCCTGTTTTAAAAGCATCATTTAGCTTTATTCAGTAACATAATATTCATCTAGATAAGGTGGTATGTAAACTTTTTGTTCTTTCAATTCTGCATTTAAACTAAGAGTGCATGCTACTTTATAACTATGTATCTTAATAAAGAGAGATATGATCTTAGTCTCATCAGTTTGCTCATTATACTAAATCTCCTCTGTCCTTTTCATATGTGATATTGTCATTACAAACACAGGCAAAAAATAGCAGCATGACTAGAGGGGATATTAAATTTGTTAATCTTATCAGACTAAGCTTTTTTTATGATATGTGGACAATGAGTTGAATATAAATCAAATAAAAGGTTATTGACCAGTAATTTGTCTCTCTTAACAACCACAGCACATAACTTATGTAACAGTTAAGTTGTTATTAAAATAAACCATTTTTTAAAGTGGCAGCTGGACACGCAAAGTGGCGCCTTGCAGTTTCCTTGTAAAAGGTCGGTTTACGTCAGTGTTAGCTGTCAGCTGTGTTTGGAGACTCCACTGACCTCTGGTTTACTGTCTCTGAACAGTTTCGTCCACAGCAGCAGTTCCTCACAAGTCAAGTATGACGAGTTGCTCTTGAAGCAAAAGGTGTTTGTTTGGTGCAGTGATCTTGTGTCTGTCCATGTGCAAACCCAAATTTTATCATCTCCTCCTTATCTACTTTTCTAAGATGATGTTATGTTGCTACATTTAACAATAAATGGCATTTGTACTTTAAACTTAATCAGTTTTTGCAAGATGATAAAACTTCTACCTCTGCAAGGAAGATGCAGATGAAGCACCCTCCTCGACTTCACCATTAAAGATGATAGAAAAAGGAGTTTAAGTTCTTAAGGACTATTTTCATTATTTCAAAGCTTAAATATTGGATGTACAGATAAATGGATTGATGGATTGATGGATGGATGGCTAGATACTGTAGGTCAGCATGGGGTTACACACTGAGGATGTTCTCAGAGTAAACAGGAAGTGTTTGTTTCCACAGGGGTAGAGGTCATGCTGCCATCAACCTGTTGTTATGGAAACAGATGTTTCCAAAAACATTCCAGTCTTTTTTTCTCATCACAGCATGGTGGTGAACACACACATGCACTCACACACATGCACACATACAGCTTTACTGTAGGAGAAGCAAAGAAAGGCAGAGTAAATACTGTTTTATTGAGAAGAGGGCTGCAGGCTGAGCATGACAATGGGAAACAACAGGGGGAATTTGCTGCAGTGTAACGGAGCAGCTGTATGAAAAAAACATGTAAAACTGACACTCTTCCACTAGTATTGAGATAGTTAAAGCATCTGCATCAACAGTGGACTTTTAATCAATGCATCACATCATCCATGGTGATAAAAAGGTTTTGCATTCTAATCGGGTGGATGTTAGCATGCTTACTTGAGCATATAACTAAAAGCAATGTGCTGTGCTTTGATTACAGTTTCAAAGAGCTACTAGCATTGCTGGACTCTTTGTCTTGCATCTGTACCAGGAACTCTCTAGAATGCAGCATTTATATTATTATATGTTATATTTTTATATATGTTTATATTATATATCATTATATAATAAAAAATGAATAGATTGCTTTTTAGAAGAGGCTTCATGACATTTTTTGGGCTCGGTCATTGCTGGGGCTCCAAAACAGACATCTAATAAATTTTCATTAGTTTAAGCTGATTGATCAGATGAAAAATCCATAACATCTCCATCCATTACCAAAACGCTGTTGTTATTCCGTGCATTTGTAGGTCAGAAAGACTCTAAATTGTTTTGTTTAAAACACTTCTAAATGTCACAGTTTGCCTATAATGAGCATGAGGCACACATGGGAAACTGCAGCCTGGGATATTAAACATATTAACACAATATTAAATGTCTACAAAGGCCTTAATGCCTTTTCAACACTCCCATGTGGGTGTGCTGGAGCATTAAGAGAACTTTGCTGTGCCTGTGTGGGGTGATTGGTGCAGGTTGACGGCTTGTCAAACATGGCAATGGTTTGGCCTCATGTGAAGGGAGGAAGATAAGAATTTGCATATGTCTGAGATGGTATGAAGCACAGAAAGGCAAAGTCCACACAGAGGGACGACGTTACGGTTCACTGTGGACGTACTGCACATTTTGTCATGGTTGCTTACCGAGCAGATCTAATTGGCATCTGTCTTCTTGTCATGTCCATGGCTGGAGCAGAGGTGCAGGAGAGCCTCTCGTCCGAGTGTAAGCAGTTCCTGCACATGGGCACACTGCCTCGAGGGCTTGAGGATCAGCCTTTTAAAAAGATTTGCCAGTTCTACGAGGGGAGACCGCGATATGTAACCCTGTATGACACCACCAACCACATCCCTGTTTATTCGGCGTACACCTTCAAGCGCTCAGATGGCACCAAGAAGGTTGACGTGCCTTGGATGTATGAGCCTCAGGTAGGGGATGAATTTTAGATTTAGTGTCTTTCTGCCTGCAGAATTTAAAAGGTTAATTTTGACTGTTTACGGGGAGATTTTGGATATATCTTTTAGTAAACACTCTTGATGTATTTATTGTAAAGACAGGTTTGCTTTGTGTGTATCCTGACAGCTCTCCTCAGTGTCCGGCTCCAGAGATATGGAGCACTTCCCCTCAGAAGATGTTCATGGGAGGTTTGAGAATTCGCAGGCCGTGCTTGACGACTACTCTGACAGTGTGATCTTTGAACGCGGTCAGCTGAATCCAGACGAGCACCAGGCCAACCCCGATGACAAGGCATCCACCTACACTCTGACGAACGTGGTCCCTCAGGTCCGAGAGTTCAACATCGGTCCATGGAAGACTCATGAGCACGTCATCCGCAGGAGGCTCAACAACTACTGCCGCGGCACTGCCTACGTGGTCACCGGGGTCACCACCTCAGGGCACATGATCCGCCGCCACAACATCGACCGCCTGGGCATCCCCACCTACCTCTGGACGGCCTACTGCTGCGTCAATTTTGACCACAATGCACCTTTCTCAGAGCGCTCAAAGTTTCCTGCATTTGCAGCTTACGGGCTCAATGAGAAGGACAACAGCAAGGTTCAGGAGACGACAGTGCAGAAGCTGGAGGAATTTCTGAAGAGGGTAACTTATGTAAGCAGCAACTTCCAAGTCTTTTATGATAACTGCGTGCCTCTTAATAGTGCCCTGCCCCTGCCATGAAATAATGAAGAGGGTCCTCAGGGTTAAGGATAGAATGATATTCACACTCTTGCCAACAACACTTAGCAGCAAAGTAGGAATGAATCATTTGAAGTTATTTAATTCATTTAGTTTATTTAGCTCATTAACTCTAAATGTTCCACTCTGCAAATAAAAGCTGCTGATGAATGCTTGCATTTGACTCCTGTTGCCTAGTTTAGCTTAAAATGTGATTTTTGTTGAAGATTGCCAACTCATCTTTTTTTTCTCAATTTTATTTTAAAATAAGTACACAGACAACCATCTTTGTCCATGTCTTGAAGAGATAGTAATACAAAAAGCGCCTTTGTTTGCATTATAACTGGACAAGTCTTGACTGATTTTGCCCAGTTCTTATGGTTTGGCTAACAGCTTTTCTGAGCTTCATTCATTAAGGAAGATCTGAAAATGTGATTAAAAGCTCTTCAGAGCCACAAGGTGGACCTCTGAGCTTAGGTTTAATTAGATGTATTGTCCCCTAAGGTAAAGATTCACCTTCCATGTTAACAGCTTAAACAAAAGACCCCATTGTAACTTAAGTACATACTGAAAAGTTACAAATTAGCCCTATAGTATCCTCCAATATATCAGTTGGGTTGTATATGATGGTGTCTTCATAAACATGCAGTAACTCAAAATGTTCAAGATGAAAACCCAAAGTCTACAAGGTTGAACTCATTTACTTTATCTCACGCTAACTTATCCTCTTACGACTGTGAACTGCACCTGCTTCTGTGAGTCTTTTGTTCACCACAGTCAAGATTACACTGAGTGTTTTGCATTTTCACATGCAGCTTCCTAAACTGTAGTACTATGCTCTTCTCTTATGAAAAGATACACAGGCAAATACTTCAGGCTGGAAAATTCAGAAGAAGTTTTGTTTCTTGTCATGAAATTAGTACAGTAAATTAGTGAAGTACTTCATATTGATCAGGACTGAAATCAATGAAAACAAGGCGGATTTCTTCACATTTGGGTTTCAAACTTGGTAACAAAATGTGAGCTACAAAGCTAAATTGAGTGGAATGAAAAAAATAAAAATTCTGATCTTTCTCTCACTATTTTCATTTGCCTTTTTTCATTATTCATGGGGCTCTCATCTTGTTGTGTTATGGTACAACAGGTCATACATGCTACAAACAAAGAGTGAAAAAAATATCCAAAACTATGGGGCAGAAATAGCCCCCGGGTAAATGATGCGATGAGTAACCACATTTGGTTTGAGAGGGCAGCTGTATCCTGCCAGCTGGCATATGCTACAGTGCCAGATGGTCGGCTCCACTGACCCTGTTGTGACCAGCAGCAGACTGATAAAAGCCCAGAACACATTTAACATTTCTAATTGGAAGGGCACTTAACTGTATCGACCAGTAGAGGGAGACAGTGCCAATGAAATCTTAGCCAGACTGTCTCGTTAATTAACTCATGTGTGAAAGAGAGTCAACAAATGTATTATTCTGGGTAACACTGAGGTGGAAAAAGGCTTAATCAGTACACTGAATACCTACAAAGCCTTACTATGCAAATGGAACAAGAGAATTAAACAGGGAATGCACATTATAAACTCAACATTTTAATTTCTCTTTTCAAGAGCTTTCTTTCAATTCACACATTCAGCTTAATGTTTTAAAAAAAAGAAGAAACTAATGTCTGTATAAAGTGGGCGTCATGGACACCCTGTTCAGCAAAGATTCATGTATGTGACACCCTGAAAAACAAGGTTCACTTAAATCATCATCAAAATATGCTGAATATTTGCAGCACAGAAATACTCTAATATTTTAGAGCAAGTAAAAACAGTATTTGAAAAAAAACCTGAACAATACTAACTCATAGCTCTTTGTACCTCAAAGAAATTGCCTTTGGGTTCACACAGAACCAAATCGTTCACACACACACACTTGACACACTTAAAAACACAACAGTAAGTAGCCACAGTAGACAGGTGCTTGGCAGCCTTCAGCAGCAGCAGTCCAGTTTATACCAGAATGTGTTTGGGTCTCAGTTGAACCAGGTGGTGTTGAGCTGTGTCTGTTTCTTGATGCTAGTGTCCAACTTGAGGACTTCTCTGATTGCCATGGTGGCGTAGGTCGATGGAGGCAGGGAGAACTCCATCCGCAGAGCCCGGTACTTCCCCTCTGTCAAAGGAGGAAGGAGAGAAATGCTTAATCAGAGTGTAAACGAAGTCCATGTAATCTTATACTTGATATTTTGCACTACAACAGTTATACTTCTCTAACAAAAATTAAGCATCTCTTATACCCATAATTGGCTACTTTAAGCTTGTGATACTTACATCAAGGCAGGGAAATAAAAATTCACGATTTAGACCAATTATGTAGATATATATCATTATTCTTTGCTTTTAAAAAATTGGTGAAAATACCATTTGCAGAACAAACAAGCTGTATTTTTCTTATTTTTAGGAACATTGCTGCATGTTCAGCAGATAATGTGCACTGTTTTCCTCATCATCCTCTCTTTGTAAGCACATTCTGAGCGCTCTTCGTTGCATAAGAATCTTGGAATGTTTAATAAGAATATTGCTGCAATGGGATTTTAGTTCAGTCAAATATAGTTCAGAAAGAATCACAGGAAGAAAGTCAGTGTTTAGTTTTCTTTTGCTCCACACAGTCTGTTACCACTTTTAGCACAAGCCAAAGCGATGTTTAAAGGAGCTTACCTTTGTTAAAAACGGGAGCTGGTTTGTTCTCAAGTTTCTCAAAATCACTGTGCACCAGTGAGATCTTGGGATCATCATATCGAATCACCTCCCTGAAGTAAACAATAGGTCAGAAGAGGTTACAAAGACTAGGGTATTACCAAAAAATTAATTTCAATATAACATCATAAAGGGCTCCTTAATACAATGCCACTTCAAATTAACACATAATATAGTGGTATTTAATTGGCTGCTGACCAGCTGACATCACTCGGTCTGATGATGATGCGTCTGTAAGCGCCAGCCAGAGAATAGTCCTTCACTTTGTGTCTCATGTTGTCGATGTCCAACCTGTCTGCAGAGAGCAGCTCCCTGTAGCCTTCACCCACTGACAGACAGATCAGAAAGAGAAGCTAAGCTGTTATAACCAAAAAAATTATTTTTCACAGCCCTTTTTTCATATAACATGCAACAAATTTTAACCTCAAAATCATTCAGAGTCACTTCTTACCATGATGGGAGGGGTAGATGACATCATAACCAGGAAGTGGCATCACAATGTCATGGATGGAGTGACTCTTTGCTTCCTCTGCAGACAGCACGTATGCCGTGGCTTCATGAACATATAGGAGACAACATCAGTTCATTAGTTTTAGTCTATCTCATTAACTATTGGTTGGAAAGCAACTTTTTTTATTCTCATACGCTTTCTTGAAGAGTGTTGAATGACTGATATCACTCTCATACTTGTATGCGAAATGTAAAGCAAATGCCAGCAGAGACTTGACTTAGTTTAGCATAAAACTTAGAATAAAACCAGAACCAGCTTATCAGCACCAGTAATCTAAGAAACACACCATATCTTGTTTGCTCAATCCATTAAAAACCTTAAGTGTAATAACTAAAGGCTATTGGTTTTTCAGGTAAGAAAGTGAATAGTGAATGTCCAACTATTCTTTTAAAATAAATTAGTCAGTTGAAAAAAGGGGAACTACTAACTTCCTCTGAGCACCAGGTCCCCCTCCACAGCCTTCAGGCCGAAGGCTTCGATCCTGCGGCTCACCATTGTGTTCCACACCACACTCTGGTAGCTGTGGATGTACATCAGACGATTATTACGAGGGATCTGAAAAAAGAAAATGAGAAACAACACTCATCAAAAAGGAGCTGAGATTTGCCTCTTTGGATGTAGAGACAGTTCAAATGCACATTGAGGGTTTACTAAATAGTCAACTCTTTTTAGCAGATGCATTTTTTCCTTTCAGTTCTGTGTGTCTGACCCACATTTTTAACCAATTAATGGCATTGCTAATAAAAAACCCACCAGTCCAAAAGCAGAAACAACGTCTTTCTTGCCATACATAGAGAGGCCTCGTAGCAGCTGCCCCTCCACACAGCGCTTGTTGGGCAGCTTTTTCAGGGCTGCCTCTGGGTCCTGAGTCTTTGCCCACTCCTCTCTGCAGCGAACCAGGAATTCCTTCTCCGCTGAAGAAAAAGGTGGGCGTTTGAGAGACATTTTAAATCGCTTTTAAAAAACCCAGAAGAAATGAAGGTAAGAAAATTGTTTTTCCTACCTCCGGGACGAGGCTTCAGAATTAAATCCACCACCTCGTTCCAATCATTCTTCAGGATAGCTCTGCCCCAAACAGAAGGAGGAAACAACAACTGAGTTTATCGTCCCTCAGAGTCATGATTTATACCATCCTGCCACCATTACTGTCATTCTTCATGCCAAGGCTTTACCTGCCAACTTGTTGTGTAGGCACAGCTGTGGTGCCAAAGCGCTGCATGCCGTAGTAGTTGATAAAGCCTGTTTGTTTGAGGGATGTCAAGGCCTGATGGACCTGCTCGTCCGTCCCTGAGATGTTCCTGATATACAAATATAAAAGACAAATAAAACAGTATTGTGTTGTATAATTGTTTAGCAGTCAAGTTTACATTGGTGCCAAGACCAGATGCAGCATACATGAACCTGCTCAAGAGACAGAAATTGAGGCTAAAAGCAACAAATTAAAAGCAAAACTACACATCATACTAAAAGACTCAAACTGAGGCACCAGTTGACTACTTGGAAATGCTTTTTTGGCTGCTTTTAACCTAATGTGACAGAAGAATTGCAAAAGTCTATAGTGGTTGCGAAAACATTTTCAGCTTAATACTTGACAAGTTTTCATGAGGTTAAGTGAAAGAGCTTCATAAGCAACATCTGCTGACCTGATGACCACAGTGAAGTGGTTTCCCTGTAGCTCCCCCAGCTTTAGAGGGTGGTTTTTATAGCAGAAGTTTCCCAGCTTGAGGTTCATGAGGCACTTGTTGAGATGAGCCAACCTCTCAGCTGTGATCCTGAGAGGACGGGCAAAAGGTTTCTTTAATTACTGATCCTGTGCAACAAGTAGATCCAGCAGGGACAATCTGTTTATGGACAGCAAAAACATCTCCAGCACTGATAAGATGCAACCCTATCACATATTTATAATCATCCACAGACAGTATGAAAATGAATACACTCTAATTATAGAAGTGATTTGCTTGAAGCAACACAAACTCACTTGAGCACTGCAATCTCCTGCACAGTGATGGCTCTCTTGTCCTTGGTTCCCATGTAGGAAAACATGTTGGGTCGAAGCCTAAAAAGACATGAATTATGGTAAATAAACGCATTTCATTGGCCAAACAGATGGTCAGTCTGTCAGTTTTATTAAATAATGATCACTTTTTACAGCATAAGTGCTCCATTCAGACCTGAGGAACTTTGAAAGCACGTTGATAGCATCCATGGTGTCCTTGTTCTCCTTATACAAGACAAAGTGGCAGAAACTGCCACGGTTTTTGGGCCAGAAGTGTTTCCTTGGGGCTTTTATAGAAAAACAGAAAAAAGGATTACACTGAAAAAAAATGTTGAGCTTAACAAAACACATATTAAAATATACAAATCCCTCAAAGATTCCAGCTAAAGCACAACAGATTATTTATTTCTACATGGTTACCTGTAAAGAAAACAACTTTGGCATTTCATTTTCAGTCAAGCTAGTCTTTAATTACATATTCAGTTCCTGCATTGCAAGCTGAAAGGACATACAATTAAAGTATAATACAAAACCAAGAACATTTAAAAGACATCTTGTATATGCCAACAAACTCTGTCTGCTTTTTAATCATTTCCCCTGTGTGAGAATATGTTCTTACCTGTAGTTGTTTTGACCTCTATCCACCAGAGAAGAGCAAAAGGAGGATAGAATAATGTTACTAAGAAAGAGACGTTTTAGGACTCTGGGTCGAGTGGTCAGGGGTGGGCTCTCATGCATAGGACTGTGAGCAGAGTGTGGTATTTCAATGATTTATGCAACAAGGGTGCATGTTTTTTTTAGGGTACATAGAGACTGAATCTGCTTTCCTTGCTGCAGTTTGATGTGTTTGTTCTGATCAAACTAATCTACATCAGGGCATTCCACTAACTTAAACGTCAGTCCATAACCAAAAGGCGGCTTGTTTAAAAACCACTATGAGTAAAGATCTGAGCAGAAACATGCAGGTGTCTCAATCATGCACATGCATAGGTGCATTCGTTGTGTTTACTGCTCTGGAATTCAGCTGGGATCACATGCACAGCAGCAGATAGGCTGAAGTTGGACATATAAAAGGACATGCAATAAATCCTTCCTCTGGTTATTTTACTGACTTACTGGTCAGGGATTCTGCGCAGTCAGCTGAAGGCTAACATTCTGTTTCCTCTTTACATACCTGCAAGTGCTTTCTTCCCAGCAGCATGGTAGGCCACTATAAACTTGCGCCCATCCTTCTCTTCTGTCTTTGTTTCCAGACCAGGAAACTGAGTCTTGATGGCTTTGTGGACCATCGTCCGCTTCTCTTTTGTATCATCCATCACCTGAAGATGTTAAGAGAGGAGCAAGGACATTATTGAAAAGATTTTGGGTAAAATCATAATGAACACTTACAAAGTGTGAGCTCACCTCAATAGAGACATTACTTTCTTTATTTTTAAAGAGCTGTAGCTCGCCAAGCTGCTTTTTCTGCTCTTCAGTAAGCACATCAGAGTCCTGCTGCAGCTGTGAAGCCTCTTGCACTTCCTGATAAAGATGAACAGCAAAAGAAAAGAGAGAGAGCATTATCTGATCAGATTCAGTTCTGTATTTGTTTAAGAATGTGTAACCTCGTGTGAAGGTTGCTTGTCTGTCTGCTTTAATATCTGTTTGGCTATTGAACACATATAATGAATTAAATGTTTAAACAAGTTTTGCCACTGACTGGATTCAACAAGAAATAATACTACACAATTATTCCTCACGGTTAATTTGTGTATCTAGCCAAATTTAAAACATGTAAATAATGACAAAGAGCATGTGAGATTTAATCCAGTATATTACCTCAGCAGCCTCTGCAGGAATAGAGAGGTCATCTAAATGCACTATCTTGCCTTGTTTGTTGATCTCATGCACAACAAAATCAGAATATCTGAGAACAAAAGACAAGAAATCATCTATTAAACTATTCCAACAGCTTTACTTTGAAACAAATTATATAAATCAGCTGATAATTGTGGGGGACAAACCTTTCCTTCAAGATTCCAGAGAAGCCCTCATGATCACTGACATACTTCAGGATGCCCACATCCACCTCAGTGAGGCCATGTTTCATCATATCAGCAAAGGTCTCACCATCCTCCTCTCCCTCACTTGCTTCCTCCTCGGGCTCTACATCTTCATCTTGGTGAGGAGGGCCTCCATTCTCATGATCTTTCTCAACCCTGGGTTTCTTTGATGGAGTGTCTTCCTCCTCATCCTCCGGACAGCCTCTCTTTTCTCTGACCTGGTTGGGGACAGCCTCTGACTCAGCCATCAGAGCCCAGCTGCGACAACAGGGACACAAAAACGGTTTTTACTCCAATATTTTTTCATGAAATGTAATTGTCTGGTGGTACTCCTACTGTGAAAAGTCTCTCGTAATATGTCTCGTAAGGAGAGGACTTTCTAAGACTAGGAAAATAATGGTGCCTTTATTTTTGCATTAAGTAGGAAGGAGACAGTTGAGAGCTGACAGAAAATGAGGAGACAGCATGGAAGGGATCTTTACTGAAGCGCACAGATGAGCACATGATCAGCATTTTAAATCTCTTAGTCATCTTGACCACCCAAGACGAGTCACTTTTAGCAAAGTCTGTGTTTAAAACCTAGTGCATGAAAAGTGAAAGACATAACTACTTACTTAGCAGGCAAAGCACAACAAAAGATGCTAATGAGTTGCATTATAAGAAATGTAGCATCCAGTTCATTTGGAAGCTTGACCCTCTCAGTGGGTTTGGGGGAATTAATGCCCTTCAGATCACACCTAGTGCTGGTCACATCAAACAAAATTAACCAGGTACTTAGCCATGAATGTCATTTTGGTATGATGTGCCAGTCAGATTTAAATCTTGTTTTATACAGCATCACACTAACATATTGCATCTACTGTAAACGAATCGTTGCAGGAAATAATTCAGTTCCACGATATATTGTATATATATTATATATAATATAATAGTATATTATATCATTACAGTGTTTGTATTAGCAGTGACAAGAAACTGAACTGACATTAATGGCCTTGAAAAAGATCATCCTCACTTACTGGTTGTGGAGCTGAGATACCAAGAGATGGCTGTGAACCTGAGACACTCTTTCTGTCTTACAGCTGCTAAATACTTGTAGAGACTTCTTAATGGGGCCGAGCTTGACGAAGGCACTGAAAGACACAATGTGCATATTGCTGACCTTCCAAAAGTTAGCTAAGCCTCTGGCGCATTCTCATTGTAACGTTAATGTATTAACGCTAGCTAACAACGCTAGCTAAGAATAACGTTGCTAGCAGCTAAGCTAAGCTGCAATAACAGTGTCAATATGACAAAAAAATATGTTGTTTCTAAACAAACTTCCACTTAAACTCACCTACGTCTGGTGATAGTCAGAAGAGTCCTGATGGCAGCAAACGCCAGCTTTTCTCACACGTGTGTGCTGTATGTGTCTATGTGCAACACTCAGCACAACACCGGAAACAGATCCAGTGCTCAAGCCCCTCCCACTGCAAACGATTAGTTAAAGGCCTGTCAATCATTGAGTGAGCTGGTCTCAAAGATTCTGTATTTTGAGAGACATATAAAAAGTGGACAATGCTGCTTCTGAGTGGTCTCGTAGTGAGGAGTTTTTAACATTAACCTTTTACAGGTTTTAAGGTCACAAACGTCTTAAATTTATTACCCAAATGTGTTGTTGTTCTTAATAAGGTAAGACAACTTTTGTCAGGCGTAGTTCCTAAGTTCAAAAATACGATGTTGCGAATGATATGTATGACCCTCAACATTTTGAGACAATTATATGCAGCTTCAACATCATTTGTTTCTTACTTGTAAAAACCATACAGCCACAAGGCATTCCCTGGTACTTTTATTTTTAGTTTTGCAAATCCTTAAAAGTTTCTTACTGTGTTACACTGCAACTCATTACAACTCTGCTGGTTCTCTGTGCATATTTTTAACATATTCAATGATTCAAAACGTTAATCAGCACACTATAATTTTTTCATAAAACTGTGAAGAAGAATATTAATTTCTGTTTATCATATTAATAATATTAATAATGGTTTATACTTTTGATATATTTTCGATGGTATCTGTTGAGAT
>JAPZDY010000023.1:19446988-19457562 GCA_029783645.1 Ctenochaetus hawaiiensis
ATCTATCTATCTATCTATCTATCTATCTATCTATCTATCTATCTATCTATCTATCTATCTATCTATTTATCTATCTACATGTCTGTCTTTTATCATTTTATAATTACTTTCCAAACTGTTACAAAATAAACTTAAAGAAACAAATGATTTAAGAGGTGCTGTTACTGCTGTATTGTTATGTGGCATGTGGATTATGAACATAATATTGATACGGTTTTTGCAAAAACCTTTGTCACCATCATTGTCATTGTCTTTATGTAAAACTGCATCGTTTGTCAGGGAACACACACTCGCTGATGTTTTGACATTTAAGACCATCAGCACAAACAGTGGATCAGTCACATGTTGCAGTGTAACTACATGAACTGCATGAATTGCTAAGCTGTGCGGGTTTGTAAGCATGAAACCAATCTATTAGCCCTTCAGCTTCAAGTCTGGCCTTCAAAGCCTCGTTCCAGCTTTTGGAACTTCTGTTAGATGCTGACCAAACACCTATTACCAGGCTGAGGCGATGCCAGCTAAATTCAAAGACACCAGTTGTGATTTGTAAGCACAGTTGTGCTGTGGTATTTCATTTTATTTTTAAAATAGCACAATATTGACTCTGTGTGTGTCTGTGTGTGCAGGTCTAGATGTTCAGATACTGTAGGTAGAGTAGTGGGAGATTCTTTGAATTTGGTTTTGGACTAAAAGAAGTTCATGTCAAGTTCACTTTGATACATCTTCTCTATTCATCACTAAACTTTTGCTCTTGTGATCCTTTGAAGCTTCGGCTATCGCCTGCATATTGCAGCCTGATCTGATCTCTTTCTTTTCTACATGGATTTGTGTCTCTTTCAGTCTGTTTTGCTGATCTGATTACTGGTATTGCATAATGTGTGTGTGTATGTGTAAGGCAGAAAGATACAGTATTTGATAGGAATCAGGCTTGAAAGCCTACTAGTATTCAGCCTGTACCAAAGTTGTTCATATTCATAGTCTCATCTCAAGGCTTTTTATTCAAACAAAACCAAATGGTGTGCGATCCAACAGGTTGAGGAACTATATGTGTTATGCATGTGTTCAAATGTATTAATAAAGCCCACAGTATATTTTTTCAAAGCAACTTGTACTTTTTTTTTTAACATAAATGGGTAAGCAAATACATGAGTGTTTTGCAGCCACACAAAACTAAAAACTCTTTTTCTGAAAGGATTCATTAAGTCACAGGGTAAAGGACATCTCATGCCCTTTTCTTTTGTTTTTCTCACATGTTCATCTCTCCCTTTATTGAGTTTTGACTGTCACTTAAAATAAATGGACCATCATGGGGTTTGTTGTGCACGTTGCCATAGAAACACAGGGCTTGCGTGACTCTAGTAGACCAGTAGCAATAATAACAGAGTACGTCCTAGTCGCCATGATAACAGGCACTACAATGATGCAAAAGTTTTGATGCATGGCGGAGTTCAGTTAGCGCTTATGTAATGACTGCAAACAATTACGTTTTCTACACCAGGACCTTTTAAAAAGGCAGCTAATGGTGCAGATACACATGAGTGAAGGAGGCTGCCTATAACTGCAAATGCATCTTCTGTTGCAAGCTGACCCGACAGTCCACCCCTGATTAAAGATACAGTGTTTGATCCGCCTCGTTGAATACAGATAGTAAATGTGTCTGCTCTTCACATTAGACGATGACAGCTTATTGCAAATTTCAGTGACTGAGGCTTTGAAGTAAGTTTCTTCCTTGATTTAAATAAATGATTCTGGATCAGAATGATAAAACATGCTGGGCTTGTGAGTGTGAAAGAGATATATAAAGTGACACCAGTATAATAGCATTCATTAGTCCAAACTTCTCCAGACAGAGCACCACTGAGTCTAAATGCTAATACTCTTCTTGGGATGTATATCTGTCAACTTGCAGTGCCCGTCGTAGCACTATAGACCTTTCTGCATGAAATGAGCTGACTCTAACCTGACTAATGGTCCCACACATTGCACTGTAAACTGCATTGATTTTCGTCAGGGGTTTCGCCCAGCCAATACGTAGTCTGTGACTGAAGATGAGAGCAGGCAGCGGCCTGGAACGCTGTGCAGAGACCAGACAGGGATTATTCACTATTATCATCGGGCAGAAAGCTGAAGCTGGAGTCTGTCTAAATTGAAATAACTTGTCAAAATTTTTACTTTCATAAATTAAAAGCTTATATATGGTACACGCCACAGAAGGAGTGTGTTTTTTTGACAAAGAGATGCATATATAATAATCCTCACTTGCAGCAATAAATGAGCCCTTGGACTGTACATACACGATCTTATTTCATTAATATATAGGCTCTATCATGGTTCATTGTGCTCTCTATATTTTTATAAAATCATTCTATGCCTTAGTGATAGTGGAGAGAAGTAGCAGGAAATAAGAGAGAAATGCTACAGAGGCCTGTTATTGTTGGGATTTTAACCTCTGAGTGAAAAAAACGCCCCTTATTCTCCATATTTAAGTCTGTTTAAATCAGTTTGATATATCAGACACATGTTGCTATAGGGTTGGGCAATATATCTATACAATACGATATCAATATTTTGAAATTAGATGAGATATTGTCTTATATGCCTGGTTAGGTTGGTTTGCCGCTGTCTGAAGGTGATAAAACCCACCCTCCATCTCTGTGGCTCGCCAGTGGATCATCCCTTAAGACCACAAATTGACATAATCTTGATCTTTCTAACTCTTGGCTATGAAGCAAAGAAGCACATTTAAATAGTCTTTGGGAATGGTTGCCAAATATTTATATGTGTTTTGGTCATACGTAAGCTCAGTTTGCTGCTGAAATAAACCGACCTGTGCTCATCTGTGAGTAAGTCAAAGGTTCCCTGTTAATGAATTGAAGTAATTCCCTTGGGAGTTGGGAACTCCAGCTAATATAGTTGTGGGAGACCACTAGTGGCCTTGAGTCTTAGAATTGGCCAGATGTGTGAGCTTAGGGAGTAAGGCATGGTGAGCTGATCACTATCTTGTAATGTACTGAACGGACCAGAGGAAGAGCTCAGAGATTCGATCTTTGGCAGGCAGATTTGTACTGTTCAATAGTGCTTCCTTCATCAATACTGCAGCCTGGCTGGATTGTGCTGATGGCGGGTGCTGAGAGCAGTGCATGTGAGCTGCATGTAGAGAGAAAAAGAGAGAGTGAGGGAGATGAAAAGGGGGAATGAGAAGCAGTGAGAGGCATGCTGAAAGCTAGCGAGGTGGAGCAAAGATGAAGAGAGCAAGAGAAGAAAGAGAATAAGAGGAAGGAGGACTGAGAAGGTGAAAAGAAGAGAGTTTGCATGTGTGAGTGTGTGCCTGGCTAACCAATAGCTACAGAAAAGCCTGGGATGGAGAAAGTGAGCAAGGAAAATGGAGAGGGGGAATTAGAGGATGCCACGGGGAAGCTTGAGACAGGAAGTGAGGGTTTGTAAAAACTGCTGCTGTGGACACATGGGGAAAGCACATAGGTCACTGAACGGCAAGCAGCTGAACATAGCAGAGCTCAAGTGCCATTTACATGCAACATATGACTCATACAGGCCATTGCAGGTGTTTGTTTAATTTGTACATGTTACCCATCCTGTCAGAGTCAAAACCTTTGAAATATGCCATTACAAGTCAGACCTGCAGGACAAGCAGCTTGATGCAGGAGCAGGAACAGGAGAAAGACTCGCGGTTTGCGGCTTTTCTGCATGTTGTTGAGGCCAATGAGAAGCTGGCCACACCTATTGTCTGTCATGCTGGGATCGTTAGGTAGAACAAATTTAAATCAGCCTAGAGCACTTCACTTAATAGTCACAGTGGAAAAGAATTAATTACTCACTGCACATCCAAATGGGAAGAGCTATTAAATTAAAAAACATTTGAAGCTGATTATTTCATGTGACTTCTTCTGTTTTTGCGTCACTATATCATGTATTTTTTGCATTTCTTTAAACCTGCATTAAATGATTTTTGGCCATATGTACTCTGCTTTAGCTTTGTTTTTGTACCCACAAACCCTGAGCGATATAATTTTCTCTTTAACATCTAAATGCTCCACTGTGTGTTAAGTTAGCTTGGTTGTTAACTTAATCTGTTGGCCATTTGAAAACTGCCTGCTGCTGCTGCTGCTGGAAATAGGGTTTAAAGTGACAAGAGCAGTGAGTCTGTGCAAAAAAAGAGTTCTCTTGCAGTCTATAAAACAGTACAATTTGCTAAAAGATGCCAAAACACTCTGTAGAGCTTCAGTTAACTGCAGTGTTACTTGATAATCATTCAATCTATTGTAAACTTAAGACATTGGTTGATGCAACTTTTAAACCGGAGGGAAGCTGTTTAATGCAGCAGATTTGATAATCATCCTGCTCATCTGACCACACATATGTTTCAGTCTTTCCAAACAGAAAAACATTTGTGCACGTGTCAGAGGTGATGAGAAATCCTAATTGTTGTCTACATTTCAGATTTTCTTTATCTATAATCCCACAGTCTTAAAATAAGCATCCCAAATAGGATTAGCACTGAGATTTGTGGACATATGTAGACTCATACTGTCAGAGAGACTGGCTATGCCTCTCACAGATCATTCATCGTTACAAACTAAGTTGAAATACGATATTAGCTGCTTCCTCTGTGGTGGCAGAGTGGGAATGATTTCCTCCCCGGTGGCCACAGTGTCAGTATTTTTGTTAGCTGACTGGCTAATTGAATATACTGTAGAAGTAGGCCACTTTTGTAGGTGTTTAAGTAGGATCTTCTGAACGGTAGCTTCCAATTTAAAACTCACCTTTCGTTTAAGTATGCTGATTTTTGGTGGCCACAAGGTTACCGCTGGAGTTAGCGCTTAAAAAGGCTAAAGCTGAGTGCTTGTTCTTTTTAAGCTCCAATAGCTGCGCAACACTTATCGAGCTCCTTAAAGCTTCTCGTCTGGTAGCTTGTTTTAGGGACTCACAGGGTGGATTTTTTTTCCTGTTGGATTTAGCTCCCCCTTTTCAAATGTTTGTCCGTGAAGGGAAGCTTGAGCTCTTAAGGATTTTCCTCCTGCCTTCCCAGGTTGTTAGCCAGGAGAGCACATATCAGAGCAAATCAACCAGTTTGATCTGACTGAATTAAGACAGAACAAGAGTGAATTAAAAAGAAGGGATTCCCACGTTCAGAGTGTGTGTGGTCCAAATAGGATTTGCTCAAAGAGGCAAAAGAAGCGAGGATTTGTTCCTCTCCTGTAATGCTTCTGAAGTGTAGTCCAGCTTGCAGTTGCAGGCCAGTGGGTCATCATGGAAGGAGGAAGGGAAGACATTAATAGGGCATGTAATTCTGTGAGGGCAGAGGCTTTTCACAGTAGGGGAGACTGAACACCACAGTCACCCTCCTATGCCACCTTCTGGCCAACTGGTAAAGGAGAAATTGTGCTCATGTAAGTGCAATTCTGATGTATGTTTTGCTCAGAATAGTCTTTTGTTGCATTTTTTCTCGGTTTGTTAATCTAACATTTAACGCTCGCAGGATAAACAGAATAAGTCATACACTTAAATGTAGTCACTGTCATGCAATTTTTTAGATTTTAATTTGTGACACTTGTGACATCTTAGACAAATAATAACCATTACCCATTTTTTTCCCAGTGCTCTCTGATGCAGACTACAGAAACGAAGGTGGCACTCACACTTTTAGTTCCTTTTTGCTTAAGTGTGAAGTGCAGCCTTGGGTGTTTCTCCTCTGAAAAACATTGTGCTGAAGTTATATTGAGATGCAAAGCCAGCATTATTGCCGTTACACTGCCCAAAGCACAGTTAATCTCTGATGAATTATCTGAATTCTAATGAACAGTTCACTTACATACATGTTGATTATGTAACACACTCTTTGGCTTAGGAAGTGTATAATCTTGCAAATTCTCAAATATTTCTTCCTTAAAAAACATGCAGAGGAGGTGGAAAGAATTTTTTTTTTTTTAGCCAAGAGATCTACAGATCTTTCTCTGAGGTTGCACATGGCCCCTACAGCCAACATAAATTAGATAGAGCAGGCAATTTGTACCACAAGAGTTGAAACACAGGCCAAAAAAGCTCGGCAGACTTGCTACTGCTAGCTTATTTCTGCGAGTGCAACGTTTATCTGAAGCAACTCAACATTTCTTTTTATCAACTTGTGGTCAGTCTTATCTAGATTTAAAGCCTCGATTAAAAGCCTAAATTAAGCTCGTACTATTCAAGAGAAGGAGACAAACATCGAACATGGAACAAGTCAGCAGGATAACTATCTGGATACATCCTGTGCACAGTTACAAATGCAGCAGATCACTGAACATTATTTTAAAAAATAATCCAGCTCCTCCAAGGCCTTTTTAGTGCACGTTTAATAGCTTTTGCAGAGAGTTAACTACCACCATTGATTAATAGTAATTGCCCCCTTTAGAAAAAGGAAAAATTAAAGACAAACCCAAAGCTCCATGGAAAAAGTAGACACAGTTTCAGTAAAAAAAAAAAAAAAAAACTGCAGAAAAGCTTGTGATAATGAGATACCAAGATGCTGCTAATGTTTTCAGTGTGGTTTCGTGTATAAGAGTGCAAGGCATTTAAATATTTCCTCCATTTACTCACCAGTAATCACAGATAATACGATGAATGCAGACACGAGGACAACAGGGCAGAATCAATACTCATTCCTATGGTATTGGATTGCTTGCATCGGTTGTAATCACCACTTATGCTTACAATCTAGCCACAAGGTATTTGTTTGTCTCAGTATCTACAGCGCACTGACACAGAGTCTGTGGAGAGTGTGTATGTGGTGTTTGTGCATATGTGTGTTCCTCACAGTCTATGCATCATCCTCCATCCTCCATTCATTCTCCATCCTATCAAAGCTGCTGCTGCCTCTGTAAACACTGAGTAATCGGCCAAGCTGACAGTCTGGCGCTCTCATTTAGCCCTGTTGCAAAAAACATGGCTGGAAGTTCTTGTTCGATCAAGAAGTATCTGACTGCGTTGCCTCACATTAATATCACTTGTAATTTTGCATTTTGTAGATAAAACTCAGTGCATCCTTAGAATACCGCTGCATATTTTTCCAATTGTGCGGTACAAATTTCCAGTCTGCATTTGTGTTTTGGCAGCCTTTGTAATTTGACTGCTGTTTAACCCCATTTAGCTTTTACTGAAAGGCTGCAATCTCATCTTTACCCTCATGGAGACAGTTTACTATCAGCCTCAAGCTATTTCGGTCATATTAAAGCAGCGCCTCTGCAAAGAGAATTATTGCATTTGTTCTGTTGATACAATGCTCACTGGTGACCACAGGCCTGCCTTCTCTCCTCTCTGCTGCAGGGCTCTAATCACAACAGTGTCGAAGCACAAGGTGCTTATTGTTGTACGCCCCCTCAGCCCGCGGTCAGCACTATATTCTCTACCCACCATGATATATGAAAGTAGGAACAACTACCTAGATATTATTCTGTTTAGCCCCATAAACCCTTCTGAAGTGCTGCTTTTTTCTTCTTCCTGGTGCCCTGCACTCATTATGAATGCCCTATCAAGTGGAGAGTCCATTATGTGAAGGGTTGAGTTTTAAGAGTGTAATTCTTATTTTGTCCAGTGGAGGGTAGCCATGTCTTAGGATTTAGTCATGTGGTGAACAGATTATTTAAAGGTTGTCGAGAGGACTTGATGTTTTATGTAAGTCAGTCAAAAAAAGATAAATAACAACCTCTTTTGCCTCTACAATCTCTTCTTTAAATTTTCACTTCTGTAGAAATAAATATTTGCAGAAGGGCTCGCTGTTCTGGTGCTTGGTGGTTAAACAGAGCTCTCTGTAACTGAAGGGTCAAAGTTCACTGGATCGATCAGGGCAGAAGCTGCATGTGACAGGTGAATAAGTCAAATTAAAACTGCCTGTAATAAAACGTCTTCAAAGGCAACATTGAAGTTTGATTAATTAACTGCAAAGCTCAAGCTGTTATTGTTAAGTATTTATTTTTAAATGATTTATTGATTCCCAGAAATAGATACCAACATGCATGTAAACACCATAAGTGTCCACATAAATAAAAAAATAACTCTATAATTACAATGAGCAATTGGGTGAACCAAAAAACAGTTCTCTGTTTATTTAGGTACACTGTTTGCAACAATAAGTGCAAAATATGTTGCTGTAAAGAAAAAAGGAATTAAACCTAAAGAGATCATTTCTGGAGCTGATTTTGTAGACTTGCAAAAATTAAATGAATTTCATAAAACACTTTTTATTTCAAGCTGCCGACCTGTCAGCCTGTCCTGTCCTTCGTTAGTGTGGTAAAAGGGCATTAAAAAACATGAAGTCTGCCATTTTGTGAGTGCCCTTGATGTTAAGTGTCGCCCGTCCTCATGTGTGATAGAATCCATTTAAAAGTGTCAGAGCGGTGAAGAAGCAGAGGTCAGAGTGCAAGAGGAGAGGTCAGAGGTCACCTGTACATCAATTAAACACAAACCACTTAGCTAATGAGCTCCCACTCTTGTTCACACACACTCTCTTACACACACACACACAGGAGCAGGTGGAGCTATTACTGGCTCATAACCTCACAGTTTTTTGGTTTTGGCTCTGGGTAAACTGTACATACACATCAGTCTACACTTGCTTTAACTTGCAAAGTGCACACGCTCAGACATATTGCTGTAGAGTGGGTTCCTCTGGGTAATGAGCCACAGAAAGTGCAAGCTGCTTACCTGTTTATGTCTGGATGAATTACGAGCACTCAACGTTGACCAGTGGCTGTGCTGTGTGTGTGTTTGGTGGGAGGGGTCGCGCCTTTTCTTTCTTAACTGGAAAGGAAGTCGGGACATTATTAAGAGGAAAAGACTGGAATTATTCAAGGCAAAGGGCATGAATAAGGCTGAAGCCAATGACTAGTCCAAATGTCTGTTGATAGGATATTTTAAAGGCAGAAATGTGTGTGTGACATGTCACAGCAGGTGTGATTAGTCACATAATTAACAGCCGGATTGGACACAATGGCAATACCGTGGAATTGTGCAGCCTGAGTCACTATCATGGTTCACTGGTAGACTTAAATAGATGAAAATTGGTTACTAAGTACATAATCCATCAATTAATCACTTTGATATATTTCATTTGTACACACAAGCCTTGATAGAACTGGTTTGTGCACTCTTCAAACGTAATGAACCACAAACTGCCCTGGCTGTTTTTAATTATATGCTTTGTTTTTAATGTCCTCATGGACCATTGTAATCATTTTGAAAGGTGCCATTTCTCACTTGCTTGACTTGCTTTGACATTTTCTTCCTAACATGCTGATTGAATGGTTGTGAGTGTTTCTTATTCTCTGGTCTCTTTTGGAAATGAGGTCTTGATCTCAGGGAGGCTTCCTGATTAAACACACTTAAACGAAAAGAAACATTACTTAACTTTTTTATGAACTGTACTTTACTGTTACAAGTTGAATGAATCACTTTGGAAAAAGTCTTCTGGCTCTGGATAAACATTCAGTTCAGTGTGAGGTTGGAGCCCCTGCAAGAAGATATTACAAGTTAGCTGTGGGAGCCAGCTGACTGCCAACACTGGAGGAACTGTTGAAGGGATGCTAGGGATTGAGTGATAAAGTTAGAATCAAGTTAGTTTGGTTTGCTCATGACTTGGTAGAGATTAACATGTTATACAGCTATTTTAGTAGAGCTCTCTGTTATTCAGTGGATTCACTTTGATGTAAAAGTCATTAAAATTAAACTTTAAAATTTCTATAAAAATGCAAAATGCACATTTTATGTTTTTCCCTGATACCAAATAATGACTAATTTAATGAACTTGGTCAATTCTGTTGTTTTTAGCGAAAAAAAAATCCTGCTAAATGCAAAAAATACAAATGAATATTTTTGCACGGATCTGTACATTTATTTATAACCACCATAACTGTTCCAAGCTGATATAAAAAATGTAAACTTCCTCTTGTGAATGCGTTTCAAAAGCATTATGCATTTAGCCAGTGCAACACAAACCTGTGGCTTTTTACCTTTCCTTTCACTGTGTGAGTGTGTGTGTGTTTGTGGTCAGATTTACATCATTGTGTCCCCAGGCTATGTCATGAAGTCTGCATTTTAGGGAACCATAGGCGAGTGTTCTCCTTATGGAAGTCTGTAAGGAAGAAAATAAGCTGCTGTAAGGCAGACCTGAGGCTATCAGTATGTCAATCAATCTGGACACTGATGCCTTAAATCTACAAACACACAAACAATTTGCACACAGTGTTCACAATTTAAGATCAGCCACTTTGTGTGTGTGTGTATCTATCTTTTTACCCACTTGGGGGCAGTGTTTTGTCTGCAGACTGTGAAAACAAGGCTGCTGACACAAAGAGCACTGTCACTGTTAGCAGCATCTTACTCACATCACACACACACACACACTGCACACACACTCTATTGTGTTTGAATTTGTCTGCTTGTCTGTATGATTGTGCTTTGTTGTGACTTCTGACTGTGGCTTCACTTGTGCTTTTGAGTGTACTGTATGTTCATGAGTGATTTGCAATGGGACTTACCCTGTGTGTGTGTGTGTGTGTGTATGTGTGTTTGCACGCATAAAC